>VOPJ01003781.1:229187-362179 GCA_014673585.1 Semibalanus balanoides
AAAAGAGTCCTAAAACCGGAAAATCTGACCTTTGGTGACCACTGGTGACCTCAATTGTGACCTGATCCAAGAAAACACTGAAATACTTTCGATAGAGCTTGCCTAGAGCTATCTAATGCCGTTTTCCGCTTGTCGCTACGTTGCGTAGTTTTGGAGATCTCACGGGGGGGGGCGGAAATCAACCCCCCTGCAGTTCGTGTTCGGCGCGAACCCCCTGCAGTGCGCGGGCTAGGACCGGTGACTGAGTCACTAGTCAACTATGAGTGCGCACTGCGGACCACAGGATGTGCAATTGCATCACTGCTGTATATTAGATGCGCGCATTATGATAAAGAGCATGTCAGGAGTCTGCGAGAACGTTTTAAGTGGCGAGGTAACTATGACGTTTCCACTGCGCCCGTTGGCAAAGCGAGAGTGGTACGGTAAAACGTTATGTGGCGGAACTTTATATGAATATTAGCCGTTTTCACGATGGATTATTTTGTGCGAAATGGTTTAAAACATTTTAAAATGTTTTAAAATGTTTGAGTAGTAGCCGTTTTCACGATGGACTAATTTGCGAGAATTTTTTTAACCCTCGCGTGAAAACGGCTACTATTACTTAATATTTGTATATATGACGCAGAAGATCCGAGTAACATGTACAGACCCTCCCGTTATGCATGAGTAACTGCAGTAACGGGTCGCGTTGACCAACATCGTCACGTTTCCGCTTAGTTACCATTTTCACCCGACACCGTGGATCACACCAGAGGCCGTTCTTATAAAAAATCGAGCCGCTGGCTCGTTTTTTTTTTTTTTTTAAAGAACGTGCTCAGAACTCGGCGCAAGAGATGTTTGGCGTCAAAATAGCGCCTCAGATTTGCAGCAGTAAAGCCAGATACTATGTAGGCATACTACATTATTCCCAAACATAGCAAATTTCCAGTCCTGAGGCCATTCTTTAAAAAAAAAATCGAGCCGGTGTCTCGATTTTTATAAGAACGGCCTCTGCTCTGCTAATCATATTAGAATAATACGATGGCTGAAGCCGGTGCCGTGTCGTCCCTCCTTCCCATCCGTCCCGACTGCAGTGCACAGCCGCGAGACACGCCTCCTGTAACATCTGTTTACGCCGCCGGCCGAATTGCGGGTGTCAAAAGCCACTTGACACCGTTTGGCCTGGCGACGGCCGCTCAATTGCGTCTGCGCTGCCCCGCGCTGCAGCCTCACTGCAGCCGGGGACAACAGCGGCAGCGGCAGCGGCGGCGGCGGCGGCGGCGGCAGGCGGCGGCAGCGGGCCGCGGCAGCGGTGGTAGCAGCGGCAGACCGGCAGCGCGAGCGGTGCCGAGGCCGCCGCCGGCACGCCGCTGGCCGGCAAACAATCGGTGGAAATTGGCGAGGAATCCATCCGATTCAGCGCGGCTGGCCTCTAGCTCGCCAGCGGCGACGGTGACGGCCGCCACAGGCAGGTGCGAATATCCTTGAACCTTGTGCAAACAGCGGTGGTCCGGCGGCGGCGGCGCTGGTCAGCGCTGAGAGGAGTGCCGGTGGAGAGGCTGAATGGCCCGACTCGCCGCCGCTGCCGCCGCCGCTGCCGCCGCCGCTGCCGCCGCCGCCACCGCCGCCACCGCCGCCACCGCCACCGCCACCGCCACCGCCGCTGCTGTCGCTGAGAAGGTCCAGCAGCCGACTTCCGGTCAAATGTGACCTTCGGCAGGAGGCTGTGTTCCGGGATTGACCCCAGTGCGGCCGAGAATGGAACCGGAGAGGCTTGCTCACCGGACACAATTGAGACCAAGGCTGGACGGTGTTTTGTTGCTGCATTGCGACAATAGAGCATACATTACTCTGAGTCAGGGGCTAGCTTCTCCAGAAAAGTTTTGGGGAGAGGCTAAACAGTGGAAAATTGCAAAACTATTTATATCCCGAATCCCCCCCCCAAAAAAAAAAAAATATATATATATATATCCCCCGGATTTGACCCACTTCCTCGTCCAAGTTTGGGGGGATGAAGCTAAGTGTGGGGGTTAGGGCTGAAGCCCCCTCAAATGAATAGGGATATCCCTGACTCTGATGGCTTAAATGATATGGTCGCCATGTTAAGCAAATACTTCAAAAATGGGTGTTTCAAATCCTCGCGTATTTTACAACTCAATTACGTCTGTCTCTGTATGCTGCGCCAAAGTCTGCCAGCTGCTGCATCCCTGCTGCCCAATTATGCGCATACCCTGAATTTTACTCTCCCAGCTTTGCCGGATGAACTTGCATTCTAGCCTGTCTTGATTTAACACTCTCCCTGGGGGTGGTGCGTAGCGAACCGATTACGCGAGCTCACTCAGCATTCGCGGCAATTTCGAGTGGGGCAGCCGCCGGTGCGTATTACCCCAGGTAATAACGGGCTGTTGTACGAGGCGCGATGAGCCGCTGCCTCGCAAGCAGGATAATCGTGAATGAAGCCTGCTACAGTGGGCCGGGCGGTCCAGCACTGCCCTGAAACACCGAACTATAAATTATTCACTTATCATATTAAGGCTGGCAGTGAGTTAACGCAGAGTGCCAGGGGTGCAGAGGAAGCCCCTGAGGGGTGCAGAGAAGTGAAGCTATGGCCCAAAGATCCCTGAAACATGATTACCCCCCCGCGCCCACACCACACACACAAAATACGGCTAAATTCCGTATTTGTTGCCTTGTGCAGTGCCTCTCTTGGTGGTCAGAAGTACGCTTCCGGGCCGTTTCTGCACAAATATCTGCCAGCACCCTGATTCCCGTCGAGATGCCGACGCGCGGGCACGATTCTGCGCAAAGCCACGTCGGCGCGGCCCATTCGAATCCAAACAGCCCATAATTTACCCCCGTGTCTCGATTCGCCGCGATTCGGCCAGTCAGTGAGGGTCGCTCTCAGATTCCGTCACCCTGCTGTGTGGCGGGTAGACTGAGACTGTCCGCGGCTGTCGGTCCTTCCCGGCTGAAGGTACGGAGTGGACTGACAGACCGACAGACCGAGGGCCGGCGGTGCAGTCCTGCCAGACTGCGGACTGCACTGAGTGAGTGACAGCGACTGTCCTGCCAAGCCGCGTACCGCGGGAGTACAGACGGTGTGACGCGCTGCACCCCTATCTACATCGCGATGACTTCGTGAATTAGTGTGCGGCGCGCACTGAGTGCAGTCAACCATAGCCGAACCACGGCACGCGTTATCTGATAACGACGCGCTCCTACCAATGTTGTGAGAAGCTGAGGACTCGTGCCGGCAGCACGAGGACTCAACACGACGCCGACGGCATGGTGGCCCGGCCTGGCCTGGCTGAAGATCTGTTGGTAACGACAGTCACGGCTGCGGGCTGTGTTGGACGATGGCTGGAGAAGCGTAAGAGTGCAAAATGTCGGGAGATCTCAAGTTATGTTGTCCTGCTGATGTATCTTTCTGTCTGCCCAGCTTGTACTCTTTTGACGATTGTCTGCCTGACACCCTGTCCTACTTTGGCCCGCTGTCCTGTCCGCTGTCTGTCCGCTGCATGGCCGCTGGCCATTGTCCGCTGTTCTGTCCGCTGTCCTGTCGCTGTCCTTCGCTGTCCTGGGCCGCTGCCCTGTCCGCTGTCCTGTCCGCTTGTCCTGTCTGCTGTTCCTGTCCGTGTCCTGTCGCTGTCCTGTCGCTTCCTGTCCGCTGTCCTGTCCGCTGTCCTGTCAGCTGTCCTGTCCGCTGTCCTGTCCGCTGTCCTGTCCGCTGTCCTGTCCGCTGTCCTGTCTTCCGGTCCACTGTCCGCTGTCCGCTGTCCGTTGTCCTGGCTGCGTGACGCCAGGAGTGGCTGGCTGCCGATGCGCTGGTCTCGGCTGAATGAATTACCGGCGGTTATGGACGGCGCGGCTCAATGAATGCATGCGGCCACCTGCCGTACGGCCGTCTGACATCATGACATCATGACATCTGACATCATGACCAGTGCGCTCCGTGAGTCATGGTCCGCTGTGGCTTGTGGTATCTGCACGGCCGATCGCGCCGCGACGAATATAACGCGGCGGCGGCGGCGGCGGCGGCGCGGCAGCCCGTGCTCCAGGTCTGATAGTGGTCTGCAGTGGGGACTGCGGGCTGCCGCCCCGCTGCTGAGCTGATACGGGCCGAGTATCGGTTACATGTGGAGCGTGCTTGATCTAAACAGCCTCCGAGAGGCGGCTAAACCTGCCGACTCCCAGTGACTGGCCATGCTTCGCTCCAGGAGCAAACCGGCTTGCAAGGGATGCTGTATGCTATTAGCGCAACCGATCCTTTACCCACAGAGCAGTTCTGGTCTAGCCTGTTTACATCCTGGTACCACTGCGCATGTAGTATTGCCTGGGACCGTCCCGTGTCCGCCCTGACCCTTACCAGTCTACCGCTCTCCCACCTGACCTGACCGCAGCCCGACCTCCCTCCTCAGCTCCCAGACAAACCTCCGCCTCCCGTCTGCCAGATCAGCCTGTGTGTCTCTCTCGCTCGCTCTCTCTCTCTCTCCCTGGCCGGCGCTCTCTGCTGCCTTTTTGCCGAGCGCCACGTCTGGGTTTTTACCGGCCCGGCGGAGGGACTGCGGCCGGCCGGCTGATCCCCGGCCGATTCGCCGCGCTCTTAATTACGCTATTCTTTTGGCCGGCTGCTATCGAGCGAGAATCGTCGCCGGCTGCCGTCGACCGAAGAGTAATACCGGCCGGTCGGCGTCGAGCGCGGCCAAAAGAGTGATACCCCGTGTCGGGCCGCGCCCGCCGCCCGCCGCCCGCCGGTCGTGTGGACGTCCAGGATAGCGGCGGACGGCTGGACTGAGCGGGATGGGGTGGGAGAGGTGGGACGAAACGGGATTGAACAGGGGGACGGGGACGGGCGTGATCGAACGGGATAGCACATAAACGGGCTGAGGTGAGGATGGGACTGGGACGAGTGGGACTGGAACGGGAAAGGATATGATTAAGAAGAGTCGTGAGCGGCACCCTGCATTTGTTCAGTCCTTGCTCTTTTATCGTTTCATAACTTCCCTCTTCATAACTTTCTCCCCGTTCTCCCCTCCCTCTTTCGCTTTCTCAACCCCTCCCCATCCCTCCCTCGCACTCCCTCACTCTCTTTCTCTATCTATTTTCTCTCTCTCTACCTTCTTCACAAACCTACGCGCCGACTCAGGTCGGTGCTCACCCTAACACCACATCCATACACGCGCACGTTTACGTGTGCAAAGCCCTTGTCAGTCTCAACAGGCCATCCTTTGCAGGCTGCATCGCATCACACGGTGAATCGGTGAACGCACCACGCACACGACCCCCTCCCCTCCCCCTGATCGCTCGCAGAGTACACGGCTGTGACGTCACGGGGGACCTGCGGTAGCAGCCACCTCTCGTCGGCCTGGCATGTGTATTCACCGACGATTCTCCCCTTCATTTGAAGTAATCCAAGCATGAAAGACGTCGGGCGCGGAACAAGACAGCGCACCGCGGCTGGCCGGCGCCGCGGGCCGTTTTTGTGGCCGGCCGGCCGCCTCTCGCCGCGCCGTGCTGTTTGTGGGGTCATCAGCGTGGCGGTGCCGGTGACGGTGACGCCGGCCGCGCCACCGGAGGCCGCGTCACCGCTGTCCAGCGCCGGTGTCACCGCTGTCTCGGCCCTGTCGGCCCCGCCGCCCTGAGGCCCGCTGGTCACACGACCTCTGACACGGAGGTCCGGGGTCTGAGGTCTGAGGCCGGTACGGGGACGAGCTGGACTCCCAGTGTCTCTCGCGGTGTCCCTCTCCGTCACGTACAGCCTCTCCGGGACTGGGTCAGACCGGTGCCGTGTCTCCGGGTGACCTCGCTGGGAGACACTGCACGTGACGTCTCCCTCTCGCTGTTTGACTCCATTTAGTTTGGTGAGATTGTTGTCATAGTTTGTTCATTGCAATGCTACGGATCGTTCCAGTTGTGAAATAGCCCTTTTCTCCAGTCTGTCATGTCAGCATTATCCAAGTCCTCCCAATAAATCACACCTGCATCCGGCATCGAGTCTCACTAGTCGCCGTGTCGGCTTGATTTTCCGTCAGTCTGTCATGTTTGCGTCGACTCTTCCTTTCCCAACCTGACATGTCGCCACTGAGTCCTCTCCCTCTCTTGTCACTCTCCGTGTCACTCCGTCACTCTCTTCCAGTTTCCCATTCAGTCTTCCTCCCGTCTCACATTCGCAATCGCGTCTTGCAGACCCTCCACCCTGACGCTGCTGCTGCCGCCGCCACCGCCGCACCGCCACCGCCACCGCCACCGCCACCACCACCACCACCACCACCGCCACCACCACCACCACCACCACCACTGCAACGGCCGCCGCTGCCGCCGTCTCTGTCGCTTTTCTCCAGCTGGCAGTGGCCTAACGCGTGATTCATTGGCGTGTCTCCCTTGCATGTCGCCATGTTGAGCTCTGAATGATAACAGTATAACGGCTGGTGGCTGGCGCCTGTCTGGCCCGGGACGACCCCTTTCACACCGAGACCCCCTCACACCCTCACACCCTCACACCCTCACACCCTCACACCCTCACACTCACACCGAGACCCCATCACACCAGGACTCCCTCACATCTCACATCTCGCCCTTGGAGTCGCCTGGCCCCTCCATTCTGCTACCGGCAGCAGCGGTGCTCAGCACTCAGCGCTGACACTGACTCGGCTTCAGGTGTTGATCGCAGTACTCGTTGTCAGCGCCAGGTACCCTTCATCAGCTCAGTTTACACAGACACACCTGCAGTACTATCACGAGGAGCGTCGTCTTCCCGTCTGGTCCGCCCTGGCTCCAGGGCCGCCGCTGCGCCTTATTGTCGAGGACAGTGGGCGGGTCTCTGTTCCGAGTTTAATCTCCCACTTAGCCGTCCGTGTGACTGTTGGTTTGCCGAGTGTTCCGTGGCTGGTGTTGGCTCGTGGTTTGAGCTCCCACTCGGTCGGCTCTGTTGGCTCGCCGGTCAGCCGATGGGTAGTGTGGGGGTGGTCGGTGGTCGGTGGTCGGTGGTCGGTGGTCGGGTCTGTGGTCGGGTGGTCGGTGGTCGGTGGTCGGTGGTCGGTGGTCGGTGTCGCGGGTCGGTGGTCGGTGGTCGGTGGCAGGTGGCCGGGTGGCCGGTGGCCGGTGGCTTGGTGGTCGGTGGTCGGTGGTCGGTGGTCGGTGGCCGGTGGTCGGTGGTCGGTGGTCGGTGGTCGGTGGCCGGTGGTCGGTGGCCGGTGGTCGGTGGCTGGTAGCCTGTGGCCGGTGGTCGCCCACACACGCGTCGGAACAGGATCGTTTCCGGCGTATGTGGGCGTCGCTGTCAGAGCCGGCCGCGGCAGCAGTCGCCACAGACCGCCTCATACCACCTCAGACTGCCACCGTTCACCGCAGCTCGGACCGGAGCGGGGCAGACCGGAGGCCGGTCAATATTGGTCCACTGTCGGCGGTTTGTCGGAAGAAGCGGCGCTTTGTGGGAAGCGGATGGACTTTGTAACGGTGACAGTGGGTTAATCCCGCCGCTCGCACCGACCCTGCAAATCACGCCAGTTTCCCGACGTCGGACAGGCCTCGGGGAGCCAGCAGGAGAGAGGTCAAGCTGGCAGTATATATTTGTCGATCAGCTTGTTGGTGTGCCCCAGGGGATACTCGGCTAGGATGCTAGAGTTAGTCCGACCTCTCAACATCGGAGTTTCTTGTCTCAAAGTTTCAAGATTTCACACACGTTGCTACATTCTCAGTCATAATATCCGAGGCCATGGACTCGGGGTTGGAAGCCGGGCCCCATGTGGGCCCGTGGGGTACCCTGCCTTCAGATGGGGTACTCGGGCCTCAGATAGGGCTGGTACCCTGACCTCAGATGGAGTACTCCGGCCTCAGAAGGGTGTCGGGACCGGTGTCTTTTGAGCCGGTTGAGAGGAGCCGGTCGGGCGCCGGCCTGGCTGCGGAGGACGATGTCTCGATAGGACCGGCCGCCCGTCCCGTACCGCCCGCGGCACTCACCGACAGAGCCAGCGTGGCGGGCAGCTCGCGGTTTTTAGTCACCCCACACCGGCCACAATGGGCTGCCACCTCAGACCGGCCGGGTAAGCTCCGGTCGGCTGCGGTCGGCTCCGGTCGGCTCCGGTCGGCTCCGGTCGGCTCCGGTCGGGTCCGGTCGGGTCCGGTCGGGTCCGGTCGGCTCCGGTCGGCTGCGGTCGGTTGTGGTCGGGTCCGGTCGGGTCCGGTCGGGTCCGGTCGGGTCTGGTTGGCTCCGGTCGGCTGCGGTCGGTTGTGGTCGGGTCCGGTCGGGTCTGGTCGGGTCTGGTCTGGTCGGGTCTGGTCGGGTCTGGTCGGGTCTGGTCGGGTCTGGTCGGGTCTGGTCGGGTCTGGTCGGGTCTGGTCGGGTATGGTCGGGTCTGCGCAGAGGCGGGTGGGACGGACGACCCGGCCGCAGTCGATGGAGGGGCGGCCCGTAATAAAGGACAGTGAGTCTGCACATCGGCACATCTCCGCGGAACATTTGCCTCTGGTCCGCTGGAGTGTTGTCCTAGTGGGCGGGCGATCGCCGGGATGGGCTGAGAGAGGCGAACGCTGTCTAGGAATAGCAGCAAACTGACCTGGTAACTGTGGAGAAACGGTGGTAAACTGACCCGGTGACCGAGGAAACGGAGGTAAACTGACCTGGTAACTGTGGGGAAATGGTGGTAAACTGACCCGGTAACTGTGGGGAACAGTAGTAAACTGATCCTGGTTATTGGGAACATTAGCAAAATAAACCGACGACAATGAGGACACAGTGGTTAACTAAGCTACTGCGTCTCAGACAACAGTGCACGAGTAATGACGGGACCCGCCTTAGCCGCAGGCAAGCAAGAACTGATACGAAGCTGATCACTATTGAGACAAAGTTCATCCCGTTTATAGGTACAGGTACGTGCGGATAGAGTTTCATTTGCGGTGCTGAAAAGAGCTCATGAGTTTTACTGTCAACTGGAGGTTCATTTGATCTCCCCATGATCCGTCTTTAGCAGATCATTGACGGGTATAGTGACGACAATCAAGCTCTGGTGGTCTGCAGGAGATCAGGGTAGCACCACTTTGAACTTTAAAGAGAGCGTCTGCTGGACTGACGCCAGACTGCGGACCTCGGTGACCCGGGTGGTCACTGAACAACGCGAGGTCACCGCTGCAGCCATGACAAGTCGCTGTGCTGACCCAATGAGAGGTCAGCAGTGGTGACCAGCGACCGGTCGGCGCCGCCGAATGAGAAGGCGGCACTGCAGCGATTACAGCTCCAGCCGGCCACTGGACAGCGCAGTCAGCACCGCCGCGCTCACTTCATTCAGCACCGCCGGAATAAGTGGCATTTTGAGCCGGCACCGACTCTATCGGCCATCTGCGGAATGCGACTGCGAGGTGCACTTAGCCACGGCTGGGCGGGCCTGCGCCGCTGCTCGCCGCACCGCGCCGCGATCGCCCCGCGCGATGGCACCGCCGCCGGCCGGCCATCGCCAGATAGCGCGACACCTTATCGGGCATAATTACCTCCTCGTATCTCTATGTAAATTCACATTATCACGGCAGCGGCAGTGGGCGCCGCGTCCTCCGCCGAGTCGCATCGTCCGCTGCCTGATCACGGGACGGACTGACGTGTCGGGGTGGCGCGGGGGTCCTCCTCGCCGGACCTTCAGGTGCATCCCGCCGCTTCAGCAGGGAGGAAATCACGGCGAGAGGAGCCGACTGACTCCTGACTCTTGACCCCTGACTCCTGACCCCTGACCACCTGACCACTGACCACTGACCACTGACCACTGACCGCTGACCGCTGACTGCTGACCGGCGAACGGTGACCGCTGACCAGTGACCAGCGACCGGCGACCAGTGAGCAGCGACCGGCGACCGTTTTCATTCGGGGCGTCTCCGGAGAAATCCGTGACCGGACGCGTGGCGCGGCCGCTGTGTTCTCGGCTCCCGGTTCACAGTTCCGATGGAGCCTCGAGCGTCGGAGGACAATGCATAGGCCGGCCAGTTTGTGGTCGAATCAGACCACTAAAACAATGAGACAAAACCAACTGGAGCATGATGCCGACCCTGCGGCGGCGGTCAGTCCGTGGTTTCCACTAACAACTCTGTCCTCTCTGATATATCATGGCGACGTGGGTCGGTTTTACAAGAATTCCCCGAGTCTCTCCTCTAATTCTCTCCAGTAGCTCGCTCTACTGACACTATGGCAGGCTGTATTATGTCGGTCTGTATAATGTCGGTTTATGGGCGGGTCACTGTAGAGATGCCGCCCAGCCCAGCGAGGGAGTGTTAATTCGCCGGGTCGATTAGAGGCTGGGCCGCGCGCGTGCCGGCAGGGGGCCAGGGGTCCGAAGAGACAATGCACGGCACATGGAGAGTGGAGGTAGAGTGGAGGTAGAGTGGAGGTAGAGTGGAGGTAGAGTGGAGGTAGAGTGGAGGGAGGGTAGCTGGAGGTAGAGTGGGAGGTAGAGTGGAGTAGAAGTGGAGGTCGAAGTGGAGATAGAGTGGGGAGTAGAGTGGCAGTAATTAAGGAGGCGGTGGCTTCTTCTGGTCCCGGAGAGCAGGACTGGATATCTCTCGTCCGAGGTGGATCGACAGTGGGAGCTTTGGATCGACAGCGATTGGGCACTGCAATCCAGTGCAGTGGACGAACGCTTGGTGTCAGGAGACCTCAGAATTCCGGGGTTGGTAATGGTTTGTTACAGCTGAAAATGCCGCACCGGAACGTGTTGTAGTTTTGGTCGGCTCCAGTTCGCGCTGCACCGCAACTCGAACTTGGAGCGTTGTTGTTGTCGGACGGAGGCGTTGTTCACAATATACTGAGGCGCAACAGACCACTAGTCCCACCCAGACGCGCTGCAGTGTTTGACTCCACTCAGCGGCGCCTGTTTGTCACACGATTGTCACATACCGTTTACATCCACCCCACGACGCATCGACTCAGTCGACCACTGATTCACCGTCACTTCAGGCAATCAGTGTTCTCTGTTTTGTCTCGTCACCTCTGAACCAGTGACCTGTCACGATGCATTAAGTGTCAGATAAATATACATCTTCACATCATTGTCAAATAATTACGGCTAGTAAAAATATACTGCAAACAAACCAGTGACACTTTCTGCAGAGCAGATTGATGCTTGACAAAACTCCAGTTTCAATCCAATGTAATCAAGCAGATTGATGCTTGACAAAACTCCAGTTTCAATCCAATGTAATCAAATCACACTTATGAAATATCGCATGCGGTACCCAGTATCCATTGTCTCTTACCAGAACAAGCAGCATTAAGCATGTCTAACAAAATCCACTATCGCCAGTCGTCCCGGTCCCCAGTAACCCTGCCAGTCATCTTCCTCTAGCTGTCCGGTCCGCTCCCGGTCTCGTATCCCTCCCAGGCTAGCGGGTACGCGAGCGGAGAACTCGCACCCGGGGTAACTGGAGCGTCTCACCGCCTGCAGTAACCACTCATGTTGCATGCCGACACATCCGCCCGCGGCGCGCGGCGCGAACGTGACGCGTGCGCGACAAACGCGGCGCACGCCAGGTGACAGCGCCAGAATGCCCAAACACTAATCGGGATTCACTCTCCGCGCGGCAAGGCCGCCGCCCCGGTCGCCCCGGCCGCCCCAGCCGCCCCCGCCTCACGCTAATCACGTATCAGTGAGTTATTTCTTCATCTGACCGGACGGCGGTGGCCGCTGCCGGGCGGGCGGGCGGCCGGGCGGGCGGGCGGACCGGGCGGGGGCGGGAGGTGCCGAGGGCGGGCCTGTTGTGACAGACTCGGGCTGGTTACCTCGCCGCAACGTCGTTTAGCCGACCGGGTAATTTATCGCTTATCGGGAAATTGATTGCCGCCCGTGGCGCGGCGGCAGATCAGAGCGGAGAGCAGCGCCGTTAATCGCCGCGCGGCACGATCGGCCAGTCATCGGTCGCAGTCGGGCGACGATTAAATTGTGTCGGGTGTCACTATTGCAGGCGATTTCGCGCCTTGTTGACGAGACAATGGGAGCGGTTTCGTTGCGAGAGGCCGGCGATGATGGGATCTGGGAGCAGACTGCCATGTCAGGGTGTTGCGCGGCCACGCTGCTTTTGGAGGGCTCACCGTCCGATTAGGCATGGGACATTTGTTCGGCTTCACTTAGCGCTGGCAACACGGCGACGACAATCATGAACTGGGATGCAAACAAGGCATTAACCGCTTGCGAAAACAATCTGTGGATGAATCCTGATAAACTGCAATTCCGCCAGGAATGAATTAATGTATAGCAAATCGTAATGCGAAAATAATATCGTCGCCGTGTTATCAATGCATATGTAGCGTCTCCTGCTGAGCGCCGGACCCACTCTGAGCACGTCACGAGTTTATTGACGCGTCAGGTGCTTCTTCAAGTTAAGCATTTATGCCGCGGCGACACATCCGGACGGATCCAGTCCATTCCGTCTGGCAGTTGTCAGGCCGGTGCAGGTGACAGCGGTGAACAGGTGAACAGCCCTGGGCCGCTGCAGAGGTGTGTGCACGCCCGCGCCGCCGCCGCCGCCGCGTCGCGCCAAGAGATGCGCCGCTCTCGCCGCCTCAGCGCCGGGAATGCCGCGCCGCCGCTTTTTGCGGTGCTGCTCGCCGGAGTGCGCGCGCCGCTTTTTCCTGGCCACATTACCTTCCGCTATCTGCACATCACCGCTGTAAATTATGATAAAGGATGTTTCATTAAATGTTTTCTTCGCGGTCGCCGACGCGACAGATAGCGCCGATAGGACACTTCCTTCCTGCGGCCACCCGCGAAAAACCGCGCCGCGATCGGCCCCACCGCGTCACGATCAGCGACAGTGCGGCGGGATGGGTAAAAACGACACGGACGCGTCACTCCGACAGACGAGGGGATCGACGGACACGGCGTGGGATTGTTGAACTTCGAGCATCATGAGGTTCGATCGAAAGGTACCGCTGTAAAGTGTCGGTCTCCTTCCATCGAGTGAAGCTTCAAATTCTCGAATTGTATTTGATGTTATAGGAATAATAAACGACCTTCTCTTACTTGCTCGTCGATCTGCTTCTTATCTCCCTTCGTTAAATTGTCCACAGTGCTGTTTCTGGCTTCTCTCTCCTGATTGTAATATCTTCCTCCGCCTCTGACTGAACGACCATCGTTCATGTTTTCTCTGCTGATGTCACGCGTTTGGCCCGCCCGCTAAATGGCCCACTGTCGCACGTGCCACCCACAGCCACTGCCTCGATCCTCCCGCTCTCGAGAGAGTTCCGTGCTCATGAGCTGTGTATACTGCCGGGCCGGGGCCGGGGCGGGTCGAGACCGGCCCGGACGAGCCTGAGACGGAGCCGGAGACAGAGACGGAGACGCCCCTCGTTGGCGTAGTTGAACAGCGGTCCGCGGGCCGCTCTCCCGGCCGGCCGCCGCACCGTGTCGGCGTCCACCCGCAGTCCAAACACTCTGAGATCTCGGACCAGCCGCTCGCCGGCCGGCCCAGCTCAGCCGGCCATTGTTTGAATCAAGCCGACCGCACCGGCGCGTGTATAATGCATCAGACGTCGGCGGTGGATCTGTGTCCGTTTCCAGCGTGGCTCACCGCTCGGCGTGCTCCACTGTGGTGGGGTCGGAGAGGGAAGAGGACGCCTCGGCTGTTTGGGGCGGACTAATGGGTCTTGACACGCGCCGCCGGATCCTGAGGATTGTGTGGTGGCCGTCAGAAGTCCGGCTCAGAAGTCCATATAAGGCACAAGGTGTGTGAAGACAGAGCAAACATCGCGCCAGCATGTGAGAGTTCCGTGAGACCAGGAAACATCACCATGCGGAAGCTGGTGTGTGGACGCGAAACGCTGCCATCACGTTCTAATAGGCAACGCACTCAGTTTCTCAAACTGATTTCTCTCGTCGCTTTTAATCGAGTACATGCTTTGTGAGCGCCAGTGGATGCTTAGTCAGCAGGTATCTACTCTCGGAATGCCTACACGCAAGTCAGTCCGCCCCAGCACCCAATTAGTGCGGCAGCAGGTGTAACGGTACCATCTCTCACTACAGATCACGCTACTCGCTCATGTCGAGGTGGGCGTCATCTCTGCAAGAGCACTTAAAGCGATCCGGCGCCGGCACGCCACCTCACTGCCTGCCTACGAGCTATCATCCGTGTTGATGTAGTGTTCCGTTGGCTCCCGCCTCCGCCCGTCTTGAAGCAGTGCTCCGGTGCCTCAGGAGCCCTCTTATACCGCCCCCTGTGCTGGGCATAATCGCCGGAGCGCTGACCGTGTTCGATGTGGAGACTTCGGGTATGGCACGTCCGGAAAGGACGTTCTGTCGGCGACAGCTCGCGTCCCACGACTGTCCGCCACACTCGCTTTGTACTGTCGACCTCCTGATCTGTGCGGTTTACGGGTGTGACGGTGTGACGGGCATTGGCTTGACGGTTTGACGCTCGGACAGTTTGATGGTTTGACGAGCTGACTCCGGACACGGGAGTCCTCTTTCGGCGACCATCAAAGTTTCGAATTCAGTGACCTCTGATGGACAGTTATAATCGAAGGCGAGTGGACTAGTGGGTGATGGTTGCCGACAGGAGGTGATAGCACTTTATCTACCTCGCTGGGCCGTTACCAGCATGCCTTTAGCAAAACTGCCGCACCCATCCCTGCCTAACTCATTCTGACGAGGCTTCCACCCTCCTGAGAACTTATATGCTAATTAAGGTAATTTTTGTAATAGCGAAAACGACTGGTAGAGGCGGCCGTGACGATTTACAGTTATTTTGCAGCGTGTTGACACGCCATGAGCGTCGGCGAGGAGGTGAGCGCCGCCGACAGACGCGGCGCAGTCGATTACAGGCGGCGCCGCCGAGTTTACGACCCAGTGGAGGAGACCGGAGGGCCGCGCACCGCACCCCTGCACCGCGCCGAGCCGGCCTAGGTCGGCTGAACCGCCCCGGGCGAGGCTTTCCAGAGGAACTGGCACAGCTGCCGGCGGCAGACGAGCAGCTACTTTCATAACTTTGAGTGGTTATAGCGCGACATGGATGCGCTGAAAATTCCAGGAAGGGTTAGCTGGGCGAGGGATGCTTAGATTTATCGCTGCTAAAAGTCGGGCGGCTGTTGGGAGTATTGACGGATGAGTGTGCACATGTTACGGTTCGCTCGCAGTGAGCGGACCATTTATGTCACGGTCATGTCATGTAACGAACATCTGAGAAGACATAAAGCCGGGCCTCAATGACTGCCCAATGGAAAACCCGAGTGGCCTGAAGCTCGAACTTAGTGAAGGGTGACTGAGAAAGATTGCAGCCGTACGTGCCTTTGGCAACGTCGGATCAAGCGGAACGGCGGAACGATAGGGTGCTGATTTGATGGCGACAGACAGCACGCGCCTCGGGAGCAGAGCTATTTAGATTTTGCCATTGGAACGGATGACGTGCGTTTTGGGCACACTCGTTGAGTTCAGGACATGATCATTGATCATGAGTAGGAGACATAGATAAAGGTGCATGTGCGGCAACAGCAACGCAGTGGGGTTGCGTATGCAGTGAAGTAGCTATTTAGCCAATAGTCATGTGCCACGCCCGCTTCATGCTGTTACGTAGGTACGGGATTATCATGAGTTATTTTTACAAGCTTTTTAGCTGCATTCCGCAGTTTACAACAGTTGTCAACAAGATAGGAGAGTCCATGCCGATATATCTTATGTCGTAACTCGCAATACCGCAATGCTAAGTTGCAAATGCAAGCTGAATTTTGATGCAGCAGTTTCCATTCAGCATTCTTGGTACAAACATTAGCCTTCTCTATGCTTTCATCTTGGCCGTTTCTTTGTATATTTCGCAGCTTTACGTTCCTGGGCTCTGAGCGCGGCGGATTTGGCCGTCACTTCATGGCTCATCAGCACGCATTCCGTGCATGACACACATCGCTGGCTAGCTGGGTTGAGTGGAGACGTTTGTGCGCAAAGCCGTCGCTAGTCGTCTCGGCCGCTCGTTGAAGAATCGCTGAACGCATTGTCGGTGTGAGCCTACCATAAACCTGCGGTTTTGGCCGGGGATCACGGAGCGTGTGTGTAGCGGGCCGGTCGGCGCCCAGCGTCCACTGGCCCGACTACTTTGCCGGACACGGCCGATACGATCGCCCGGTCCGTACGCCTGTGACCGCCCATGTCGCCGCTTTCCCGTGACAAAGCCGCTGACGTACTCTGCCTTCGCTTCCAGGTTACACTGGTCTCCCGACATGATGCAGCCGGCACAGTCTGGGTGAGTACACGATCCAGGTGGACCTGGACAGGGCTGCCGTCTCTCCCGGCCCGCACACGATCCAGGCGGGGCCGGACAGGGCCGCCGTCTCCCCGGCCCGCCCTGGCCTGGTCTGCTGTCCCGGCTGATCCGCCTCGGCCCGATCAGCGCCGAGCTCCAGCGTCGCCTGGTGTCACTGCGGCCGGCCGCGACGGTCAGGGGTGACACCGAGTGACACCGGGTGTACGGGTGAATACACCGAGTGTATTCAAACACATACTATCGCAGAATATCGGCCGCCGGCTAGTGAATGCACCACTGCGCCGCATATGTCCGACGGTATTTGCATTTGGCGGCCGGCCGCAGCCATTCAAACACATAATCCACGCCGGCGTCTGCCTATCTCTGCCGCCATCCGTCATCCGCCGCCCGCCGCCCGCCGCCCGCCGCCCGCCGCCCGCCGCCCGCCGCCCGTCTGTGGCCCGGTGCTGCTCTCCTATCGTCGCGTTGCAGTCGCCGTGCGCTGCGGCACAGTATCGTCGCAGCGGGAGACTGCGACGGCGCGCGGACAGTACCACCATTGAGGACGGCTCACTCTCGCGCTGTGCGGCGTGGAGGAACATTAATTAGCTGCCGAGCGGCGGGAGGCCTCAGAAGTGCCACCCAGATACGATCGCTGGCTTCAGTGTTACACATAATGCTCTCCCCGGCGGCCGGCGCAGCGTTAGTTAACCCCACCGCTGCACAGTGGTGTATTTTCCGATTTAGCGCGCATAAATTCACGGTGATGTTGATTTTTATGATGTGATGTTTATTAAACACAAAGCAAGAAATTAACAGATATGTAAAGGAAAGGTGCAAAAACCTTCTAGCGCTTATGTCGCGGCACCATTTTCGTCTACATACAAATATACACACAATCACACACAACCCCGCAAACGCAACAGACCGGCCCCCTCCCCGCCGCGCTGATAAGAGCACCTACCTCAGGCCGATGACCTAGACTGAATGGAGAAAAAAAAAAAAAAAATAGAGCATAACACAGTATTTACCGGTCAAATCAGTTTTGTGTGTTTAATATACTTTGCACAGCTGTAGCCACGTGGCTGCTTACGGACCCAAAAACGTACCTGTTGTTCTTTGCGCACTGAATAGACAGTTTTGCTCTGTATTATAAACATTGCACACTACGCAGAGATAATTTTTGAAACTCGTGACATTTTTATGTTTTTTTGGAGCAATAGGCCATATGAGCTGATATTTTCCTTCGCATAAAATTCCGGGATCACTTACGACACCCAAAACGTTTACCTGGTCCCTTGGTTATTTTGAGCGCCGGGCCCAGCGGGACGGGCGGCGGCGCGGGGGTGGGGGGGGGGGGGGTGCGGGCAATGAACCCAAGTTTCTACATTTTGAGTTAAAAGTTATATCAAAATTATAATTACAATTACAATTTAAAAATTGCAGCTACCAAAACATATGTTAAATCTTTACTAACGGTAGAAATAATGGTGGCAGGTGCAAAGCAATGGATGGGCATCAAATACGGCACTAACGGCACCATCATGTATGCAACTATTGTTCCAAATCTGCCATCTTTGAGCGTCTATAACAAGCAAGGTTGCAATAGCAACGCATTGTATCCGAAGTAAATCGAGATGCTTTTTACGACTGTATATGTTTCATCTCTATTTAGTGTTATCTTCAAATTCTACATTGTTGATTTTCTACTTCAAAAAGCAAAAATATAACGAAATTTATGTGTGATATAAGAAGTCGACAAAACTGGACCTTCGTAATCCGGGAAGTTATTAGCCCTGAAATAGATTCAGGGCTAATAACTTTCTCTTTGTTCGGTGTTATACAACTTATTTGAGCTAACAAGCTGCTCCGATTATCCCGTATTTTCTTGTTTTATAGCAACACACATTCTGACAGCTCACTGGCTCTGTGCGGAAGTCGCCATTTTGACCGCAAATTCCAGTATCATAAGGCTTTCAATTCGATAAAACATGTTTGTTTTCAACAAAAAATACAGACGATATTAAATAGGAATCGGTAATAAAAAATTGAGATTCTGAAAAACATGTTTCCGGACTTGATGCGGGCTAAATCGGAAACTGTACCACTGTGCGCTGCTGCAGAGTGGCCGGATTCGGCACGGCGCAGCCTGCTATGACCTCAGCACCGTAATTCGCTGTAATGGCATAATGGGAAAGGTACACGCTACCTGTCGAAATTCCCGGGATTAATTCATTTGGCCGCGAGTTATTCGATCCATTCTGTATTGTTCAGAGGCCGTGTGTAAGTGCCCCGACCGGCGCCGCCGACGCCATGAGCAAATGTGGACTCGGACTGTTTGGGTGGCTTTGTCGGCAGTTTGCCGAACTTGTTTTACCGAATGACTGCTCACTTCGTTGGCCAGGCGGCACACACCAGCGGTTGAACCACTGCCGGTAAGTGGGCTCTGTTTGAGCCGCCGAGCCGATCCGCCGTGACGGTTGCACCGGCTCAGACGGCGGCCGGGTAGCACTGATCACTGATCACCCTGGAAGACCCGAGAACCGGCCCGAAGCCGGCACCTGTCGGACGGAGAATCAGCCGTGACTCTTCCGGTCGCCAGGGGTGAAAGATGACGAAAAAACTACACGGTTTTTGAAGGTTGTGAATTCGTGCTGTTAAAAAGAATACCTTCATGTCTACCTATCTATTGATTCAGAATGTCTATTTATCGAATCTACCGAAAGCTCCTGAGAAGCAATGGATCAGCTACTTGTGACTTGCAAATACCTTTTTTTAATACCTTCCGGTGTTGTTTTTCACAATATTAATTTCATAATTCGCAGTCATGTGACTTGCTGTCGTCAGCTGTCCAAACTCTACCGGTCACCACCACCCGCTGCGCTTCAGACCGGATCCGGCGCGGCGGCGGCGGCGCCTCAGAGCGATGCCGCGTGCGATGCTGCCGACGCCGCTTCCTGTCGCCAGTCACGCGCCGCTCGAGCCACCCCGACCAATCCCCCCACACCTCCCCCCCCCAGCCGCTGCCGCCGCCATCAGTATGCCGAACGACGCGACACACATCATTGCCGGTAATTAAATTTTCGGGCACGACCGTTGACGTCACTAGCCAGGTATGAATGGGTGGCGGTGGTGGACGGGGGCGCGGGGTACGGTCCGCTCCTGGGGCGCCACCGGCGGTGGCGGGGCGGTGGAATACCGACCTGCCGTCCAGCCGTCCAACCGTTCGACCGGCTGGGCATGGGCAGTCCAGCTCGCTTTCAGTAGCGCCGCTCGCTATTAGAGAGCGCATATTTGCGGTACCGGTTGCAGCGGCCTGCGGTGGCAATCGGTGGCTGCTGCGCGAGCCACCGCGTGCGCCGGCCGCACGGAGGGATTCCGCCGTACTCGGACTCGGACTCGGACTCTCTCTCTCTCTCCGGGCCGGTCCGGCGACCGGCGGCGGCTGAAGGCACGTCGGCCGGTCAGCAGGCAGGCAGCAGGCAGGCAGGGCCGGCAGGCAGCTCTCCGCGCTGTATCGCCGCGCAGGCAGGCTCGCTGCGCTGTACGGCCGTGTTGCATGGCTTCCTGCCATGCGCGGTGCCGAGACGAGGCGGGAGACTGCCGCGGTGCGGGGCTCCCTTCTGCGGCTGACCGTCGGAGCTGTGTGAAGGTGCGCCGTGCATGCATAAACGAGCCGCTAATGTAACGGGGTGCCCATCGCGCGAGAGGCCGCCACTCGCGATCGGATGGTGCGCCCGCGTCGCGGCGTAGGTTGGAGAGCTGGGACAATTTCGGTGCCATGGGATCTGCAGCGGACGCGGAGAGTTGGGGTGATTTTCGGTACCATGGGAACCGCGGCAGACTATAAACGGCTGGATTGCTGGCCGCCGGCCGAACGCACACACAATCCGGCGGGCAAACACGGGAAACAGTGTACATCCTCAAATGCAAACAGCGCTAAACAAAGTGGCTAATTCAACACCAGCGCATGGTACGCGCATGCGCTGCGGTACCGCCCGCTTGTGACCATTGTGACCTCACGCAGAGTCACTGTGTTTCTAACACACAATTCAGTAAAAACCACAGAATGGCAAAATTTGGAAGAAGGGCAGGTTTTCCTGGAATAGACTCAATATTTTTTCCGTTAAATTCTTCCACTAGTTTCCTCTCCTCGAGGTGAAGGATAGCAAAGGCCAGTAATGCTTACCGTACACAGAACCACATGGATAGAGGTTCGTATTCATTTATTGGTATAAACCTGAGACCAGTAGCTATGTAGACGGAGTGATGTTTGTCTCCTTGGATAGATCCCGTCCGGCAGCCATACAGGGTGAATTCTGCGTCAATTTCTCAGTACGGTGCAGCAGGCAGATAGGGGCGATGTTTGTCTTCTTGTCTCAGTCCTGTCCGGTAGCCGGAGAAGGTAGCCCTGTCTTCTCTTCCCGGCACATAACGGCAGTGCCATCCGTTAGCACACCCAGTATCGTGTTGCTCTTATCTCGGCGAGCAGACTGGTTTTTACACGGCCGGCGCGGTTTTTCTCGGCTGACGGAGAAAAAGGACCCAGCTCAAGTTGACACCATTGAAGAAGGGTTCATGTCGAGGGCAGCGCGGCCTTAACATGGACTCGAACCTCTTATCGTCTTACATCTCTTGGGGTCCACTCAACGGAACACTGAAAGGCAGTCAAAGGAAGCCAGGCACCCGTGGACCTCACAAGGCACCGTGCCGGTGCAACTAACAAAACCTGTTTCAATCTTGTTTGTTCTGAAGTGGTCTCTCGGCTAGACAAGTAGCTCTAATAGCAGCTCACCAAAACCTTCCGTCGATGACTTTCAGTTCATGTCTCACTGTGTGCCATCACCGCTTGAAGCAATTCACTCTTAACAAGGGTCGAACGATCTAATTTGTAACCGCGATGATGATAGGGCTTTCTGCTCTGGTTACGATGCACTAGTTGAATACCTACTTTGTGACTGTCTTATCTTCAAGCATCGTTGAGAAGTCCAGGGGTTCGGCCTAGAAGAGTTAACAGCTTTGTCGTAAGAGAAATCAGAGGGATGTAGGAGCAAGCGAGAGTTTAAATTACTATGGGAACTATGATGTTGCATTAATCGTGGAAGACGTAATTCGACGATACTCGAAGTGTCCCAGCGATGCTTGAAGTGACCCGCCGATGCTCGAAGTGTCCCACCGATGCTCGGAGTGACCACCGACACTCCGAAGTGAACCCACCGACATCGGAGTGACCCGCCATACATCCAGCCCACCGCGCGGTGGTCAGCCGTTAGCTGGGAGGTGGCTCTGACCCCGGTATCAGGCGTCCCGATCTCTGCGTGTGTGACGTCCCGGTCCCGATATCGGTGCGGTGCGCGTCTTCAGACTCCGAAGGTGACTGCGTCGTCGCGAGGCACGCGCAGTGTGCGGCGCCGGTGTCACCACCGTCCGCCGCCACCGCCGCCGCCGAGCCACACGTCTATCGCACATGCCGATCGCTCCACACAATGGACCAAAAATAGTGATGATGCCTATCCTAGGGGACGCGCAGGAAAATGAGCGCCGCTATCTGATTTCGAGACGCAGGAATTCGGCGTGATGTACGATTATAGGCGAAGCGGTGCGGCTCTCTCTGGACAGCGCGGGCGGGCGGCGGCCGTTCCCAAAACGAGAGCAGCGCCGCTATTGTTTTCGCTGCTGTCCGCCCGACGAATCGCTTATGTCTCTGAATCGGCTGCGAGCCCACCATTACGCCGAACAAATGCCTCCGTTCTGCCTTATTGTCTATTCACCGGAGTACTCCACAAACATGCGGAGTGGACGTGTTTTCTGGGCGCGGCGCGGCCGGCCGGCCGGCCACGCTCCGCCGGAGGGCGGCACCCGTGTAAACAAATGAGCGTGTCGAGCGTCGGAAACTCGAGTAATGGATCACAATTGACGTCGCCCTCTGATGCATGCCCGCGTTCTCTGACGCCACTGCTAGCCAGCTGTGATGGATCACCGTCCAGCACCTGATCTACGACGCTTATTAAGATCTCAAACGGCGCTGCGTCGGTAAATCTTTTTACGACCGCCGAGGGCCGGAACGCACGCGTGCTAATCTAGCCCGGGTGACGTCCGTGTTCAGTGCCGCGCCGCAAACGCCGCGCTCATCGGCAGCTGGTGTATGCTAATCGGGCGCAAACAAACAGATACTCGTCTATCTTTCGGGCAGCCCATCCGTCAAATATGCGGCGCGGAACGGTGCGAGGTCTGTGTGTCATCATCTCCAGTGCCGCTTCCGAACACCGCCACTACCGACCAGCACCGCCACCGCCACCGCTGCCGCTGCCGTCGCCTCCGCTATCGCTGCCGTCGCGGCAGCATATTGTCAGCCAATGTTGACGCGCTGTTCGACGGCAAAAAACGTGACACGCGTGCCGAATGTGCTCGGCGCCGGAGATGGGCCCGCTCCCCGCCGACCACCGCGCCGTCGCCCCTGGGACGGCTGTCAATTTGTAAAAATTATATTTTTACCCTTCTGGCGCGCGGTCGGTAACGGCATTATCCACGGGGCGAAATAACAGCAATATTAAAAATTTAGCGCGGCCGGCGTGGCGCAGTGACGATTACGGCGCGATGTAGTGCGCTTACGGCGCGATGATTGAAGTTATAGCGCAATACCGGCGGCGATCTCTCATCTGTCTAAGTAGACAAGTGCGGCGAGCGGCCGTTTGATGGCGGCGACATTGGTAGGGGAGCGGTGAGGGGTCGCGCCGCGTGTCGCCCAAATGGAGAGCTGCTCGTGCTGAGACGGCGCGGGGTGGCGGCGATAGCGACCGGAGTGGGGCGGAGGAGGCGGCGCCGCCGGCCGCCGGCAGGGCCACTTTAGGGCGCCTTGTGCGCCACTTGAGATAGAAATCACCGGGAAGTAATGGAGCCGTATCCAGGTGGCTGATTGAATTAGTGGAATTAGCTAAATGCGGTCTGAAAGCGCCACTGAGGCTTTTGGTGAAAATGTTGCGTAATGGCTAATTGAGATAAAAGCTCTTCACCGCTTGAGATTGCTGCCTTATCCTGGATGCATAAGAGCAGAGAAGAGCTGCTAGGCAACGCGTAATGATAAGGCATATCCCGCCTTATGTAGCTGCCCGTTTCGGAGAACACTGCGATGTAATATGAACATGGTCGCTCTTCATATCGGGCTGAGTCGATTTGGCTGCATGCATGATGAAGACGTGCCGTTTTGTCAAGCTGCTGTTGGTCTGTTGGATCTGCGCCGAGCTCATGACTGCTTTTGGGACAGCCGCTATCAACTGGTACCGCTAACCAGTTGCAGGCGATGTTCGAAGCTCAGCACGGCCCGCCTGCCGATGGTCGGAGTCAGAGGGCGGCTCTTTTGACCCCCCCCCCCTCCGCCGCCGGTCGGCAGCGGGGCCGCCGGGAGGTGTCACTGGACGCTGGCAGCCGAGTTGTGACTCGGAGAGGTGATAACTCGAGTCGGCCGCCGGAGAGCGGGCCGGCCGCCGTGGCGCCAGGCGGCCGCCGCGCCGGTCAAAGGTCAGATCATTTATCACTGCACGTGCAACCGCGCCACATGAATTATTTATATAGGTGACTTTCTATTTGCAAAGAATGCAACAATTGCAATTACCAGACGGCACACAGTATCACGGACAATTACGCGCCGTCGCGTTACGTCTCCGCGGCAGAGGAGGGCTTTATTAGGCCGGCACTAATTGGGATAGAGACGTAACTCATGGGGCCGGCCGGTTCGCCTGAGAATGACCACTTGTCTTGGCGACACTGTCCATCAGAAGGCAGACTGCAGCGGCTTGTTAAGGTGTCCGGTGGTCCACCCGACCGGCCACTCCGCCCCGCTTCATCTGAGGACCGCCACCTACTCTAACGGACCGCCGGCGCGCAATAACGCCCCAGATTACCGCGGCAATAATTTGCGAGAATGGCCGGTATCTTCCTTATACATGCACCAGCACAGCCACCGGCGATGTGCACACTGCACAGAGCACCACCCAAGGTCTGACAGTGCTTGGCTGGCTCGGACATCTGCTTCTGAACAACACTATGTGCATCTTGTGCGGGGTAATGTTTCTCGGAAGCGACGGCTGCAGCTATCAGAACAGGTGCGCACAGCTGTCTGTGATTTGACAGTACTGTCACTGCTGACTCATAATCATGTCACTGTAGTCGCTGCATTGAAATGCCTCGCTGAAGATGCACGCCATATATGTAGCCAATCGTAACACCCAGACAAGGGCGTCGCCAGCTTCCGAAAGTTAGGGGGGACAGATACATTTTGAAGTCGTTTCTTTCCATGCAACGGCTCTACTATAGGCGTAATGTTAAAGGAATATAGCAGCCTTAACATTAGTTTTTTTAACTGAGATAGCGCAGATTGTTCGGGTGTGCTGAGAAACCCCAAATCCCGATCATTCTTTCCCCTCCCTCCAACGCGACGCTAGTTGTTGAGTTTCAACGCAAAAACCGTTGTTCATGATGTGGTTATTTCAACGTGCACAAATCCGTGAGTTCGCATACGTCATAGTAAGTTACTCGCACTGTGATTGCACCGGACTTCGCCTTTTTGACCGTCGCCCAGTATTTCAGTTACTTGCGTCCGCCGGACCGCCACCGACGGTTCGGTCAGGCGCTCGCGCACAAATAGTGGTTCACGTATGCGTGCCCCCAGTCCCTCACCCGGCGCGAGGAAGCGCCCGGTCGACCGCAGCCAGTCGCGTTTCACGCCTACCGGTGCCACCCAGCGTGCGGTGCGGCTCAGCAGCCTGTCCAACTGGGCGGGCGAAGTTTGCCGTTCGACTGCCTCCTTGTGACGACACAACTCGCTTTGGTGACGCAAGATTGGTGTGACGTCACATGGTAAACATATTACTATTTTCCAAAATTACAACGAATTCCTGACTTTTTTTTTCGCAAAAAATGAATTGCAGGACCGTAATCGGGCTTCTTTCATCCATCATTCTACATACTTTTCCCAAGGTGCTATATTCCTTTAAAATACAAAATGTTGGGGGACGCGTCTCACAAAATGCCCCCCCCCCGCTTTCGACGCCCCTTGCACCCAGACAAGAATATGCGCCTTGTCTTTAATGGTGTTTCCTTTTACATCGCGCTCTTGTACCATGTGCCAGCTTATGCCGCCTGTTTGGCAATGATCCTGACTGAGACGGTTCCTCATGACGTGTCCTCCGCCTTCCGGCTGAAGCGGTTCTTCAACGTTCGCCTCAATTGGCTGCAGTAATAGCTGGTCAGTGGCCCTGCTCGTCTGGCGGCAGCGGGGTAGACATGCCTCCTCTGCCGCTGCCGTTAGCCCTGCTGACCTCCCGATTCCTCTCCGGTGTGTGACCACAGGACCCTCCCCCCTCCCCGTCCCCCTCCCAGCCAGCCGCCGCCAGCCGCTGCCAGCCGCCGCCGCCGCCAGCCCTGCTGACCTTCCGATTCCTCTCCGGTGTGTGGTGACCACAGGAGTCCGCTCCCCTCCCAGCCAGCCGCCGTCCGCGCCAGCGGCTCCCAGGGCGGGGACGCGCGCGGCCAACCCCAGTTTACAGCCGCCGGTGACGATATCTCTCACCCCGAGACGGATAGCCGGCTCCAAATTAGGTTATGAGTTCCAAAAGCACGCTGTCGGGGTCCGGGGAGCTGCGATAAGGCAGCCCAGAAGTCGATTGAAATGTTTTATCGCAGCTTGATGCGCGCAAGAGTAGTTGCCGAGGCAAATAATTGTCTGGAGGAGAACGAAATGTAAGGTTTATTTTTTGGAGTTTGGGGCTAGTTTCCTGTAAATGTCACTCACTGATTTGACAATTGAAATTATCTTTATGTGCAAGGGTAATAATTTCGTATCGCCATATAGGATTAAGAATAACTCCATGCGAAGATTGATCTCAGTTCCAAGCAGCACGAAGTAATGAGAAAGACTGTAAGGGAGCCTCATTTTATTCTTATCCATCATCCATGTCCTATGCATCTCAATGATTTTTAGCGCGGATGTCCTCATATTCGAGGTTTGAAGATCAGTGACAATGCCTGTGCTATATGCATGTGTTTTTATCTGGCTTCCGGTGCCTTCTCTGGAGCAGTGACGGGTCGTCAGCTGGCACAGAGTGCTCTCCGATCTCATCTGCCCTATCCCAATCCCGTCCCTCCCCGCCCCGTTCATTATTTGCCGGCGTATAAGGACGTTTTTCATCAATGTCTCTCACCTCTTTCTGGCTCCGTCATCAGCGACGCACGCCGGCCGTCGCTCTGAATATTAAGTCGACGCCGCCGGCTATTCGCCAGTCAATATCGCGTGCCAATGGCCGGCGTTATTGCCGATATTGTTGCCGTGCCTCCCAGGAGGGGGGCATGAGCAATGACGGGCCGCGCCCTGCCGAGTCTGGTGGGTGATCACATGCTGCCTTCAGACGCATCTGACGTCTTCTCTCCCGTCAGACGCACGCTAACCATCTGTCCGTCAGACGAGACGGCTTTAGCTCCTCGGTCTGACCAGCTCGGCGGCGGCGGGGGTGGCGGGTGATTTCCGCAGAGACGCGCTCCGCTCACTTCTCACAGTCAGCCCGTCCGTCTGGGCTGGACTCCCCGGTGGCTGCGGAGGCTGAGGTGAGACGCCGGCGGCCGGCCGCGCAGCACGTCACTGCCAGTCTGCTGACCGGCCGACTCCAGTCACTGCCAGTCTGCTGACCGGCCGACTCCAGTCTCTGCCAGTCTCCTGACCGGCCGCGCAGCACGTCACTGCCAGTCTCCTGACCAGCCGACTCCAGTCTCTGCCTCGGTCACTGCGGTCACTGCGGTCAGCCGCGCCGGGTACGGCGCACGACGGCTCTGCGCGCCGGGTAAGCCGTACAACGACTCTGCGCCCGTGAATCATGACCGATTTGAGTGTCTCTGCGCGGCGGGGCGGCGCCGCTCGGCGGGTACTGAAGCGCGGCCCGTCAACAGAGCACTTGGAGGCGGCAGACGTCTGCCGCCTGTTTGCATACACGGCCAATTGCGGCCGGCGATCTCCATAGTGAGCGCACTTCTGACGGCGCGCGGCGCCTCGCCGACACCTCCGCCGCCGGCAGGGGGCGCCTGGGATCAGCTGATCCCCGCCGGTAGGGGGCGCCCGGGATCAGCTGATCCCCGCCGGCAGGGGGCGTCCGGGATCCGCTGATCCTCGCCGGTAGGGGCTCCTCCGACCAGCTGACGACCGGCGGTCAGGGCTGGAGAGCTGTGTGGTCAGAATGTAGTCAAATGGAAAACTGGTTATATTGCTTGTTAAATATTTTCTCAGTCGGTCATTTACTTGTTTCTGCCCGTAGTTAATATTGATTTTGTCCCCCATCTTGCATATATGCATCACATATGTGTCACATTGCATCCCATCACATATGTGTCACATCGCATTCCATCTCATTGTGTCCATTTCTCTCATTCCTCTTCTCCTCCACTCCCTCCTCCCACTTCGCCAGCTGAAATCTGAATATGCCACAAATACGCTCCACCTAACAGTGCCGCTATGTCTCTGCCACCCCGGGACCAAGAGCTAACAAATATGATTTATCCTCGGCCGTCTGGCTCACCCCAAGGAGAATAAAAAATGGCCACTGGGGCACTCTGGGAGGTGCTGAGTTATCGGCGGCCGGCTCCCCACCGAGTGGCAACTGGCCGCGATTCATGGCTCGAATCGGCGGCAAACTGCGGCGCTCTCGTGGCCCGCTCCCGCGGCGGAGACGGGCTGTGGACAGCCAGACGGCGATGGACGGGCCATGGCTCGCCCCCAGTGACGGCCAGCAGGCACGGCCAGTACAGATGTTCGTCGCGGGGGGCCGCAGATGTGTATGCAGTCGATGCAATCGTCACGCTTCGAAAAGCGGACGCGGATTTAGTTACCCATATATCTCGGGTCGACCACTGTGTAGTGTTTCAGTGTCACATCTCGCAGTTATATCTCGTATATAACGTTACAAATATATCACAAGGTACAGGTCATATTATAATTGCATTAATTGTCCGGCAGGTTTGTTTTTATACACCTATGGGTCCCATTTAGGTGGTTGCATCACATTGCCTTCTCTTTAACACTCGTTTGGAGCGTTCGCTCCATGTGCTAGTTGATCACAGAGCTATGACGGGTCAAGAAGTTCTTCCTGGCCCGTCAGCCGCCTCTCTGCAAACTGCCCGACCCCTCAGCAGAGAGGTCACACCGAGTCCAAGCACACAGGAAGGGGTAAAAATGTGTCAGTCGCAGCATTAATCAGCGGCTGTGTGCAGGAATGAGAGCGTTGCTCCGACGCCGGCGGCACCGTCTGAAGTCAGGCTCAGCCACGCCAAAACAAAGCAGCTCTTTAGTCAGCCGGGAATTAGCGCCGATTCGGCCGCGCTGCCTGAAAGAGGTGGTATGATCAGCATTCCGCGCGCTAAATAGCCATCATCAAAGGTTACTCGCAAATCATGGAGCGACGCTGTGCAGGCTCGGGTGCTGGCCGTGAGTGGGGTGAGGTGTGGCGGACTGAGGAAAGTAGGAGACGTTCTCTGTGACCCTGTCCTGCCAGACATGACCCGGCCCACTGCTCTAGTGTCGCACCACAGCCGAGTTTCGGCGCTGGTGCCAACCCAGCGGGTGGTCACAACGTTACGGTGATTTCCCATGTCTACAAAAGCAGGGACGGCTTGACGTCATCCCAGTCAGTAACTCAGATTTCAGGAGTCATCTAATGGTTACTGAGACTGCAGGAGAGGGGTCACTGACATCCACAGTGCGGCACCAGTATCCAGCACCGTCCACCGACTGCCTATTATGGGGTGCGGATGATGAGCAGAGTGTCGTAACGATGTACACTTTTCCAAACCGTCTGCCATTAATTACAATTCATCAAATTGCAGAGATTCGTAAGAGTTGAGTCCATTACGGAGATTAATTAAACAGACGGAGGTCGAATGTCACTGCCTCGCCGCCGCCGGCGCCGCCGCGCCGGGGTGAGAGGCGCCGACTCCGATGAATTCTGAAACCCGACGTCTTTTTCTCGGACTGCCTTGCCACTATCTCCTTTCATGTCAGTGCATTAGCATTCCGAACGAACCGTTCGGCTGCTGCAATAGACACCGCGTGCCGAGAAACCGCCGGCTCCTCCGCTGGCGGCGAGCGCTGCCGGCCCACTGTTTAACACATAGTTTGCGTCGTTTTACTACGACGGACGGCTCCCCATCTCTGCTGCCGTGTAATTATCACCTATCCCATTGACGCCGCGATTGCCGAGCTCCTCACTCGAGCAATTAACAATTAATGAGCCTAAAGACGCATTACCATAGGAAACGCATAGTTTTTGAGTTATCGGAGTCATTAGGTGTTGTTGTTGGTAATGCGTGGAGGGCGAGGCGGGGTCATTTGTCGGGATGTGGTCGGCCGGAGCGGGGGCGGCAGCAGTGGGGGAGGTGGTTGATCCAGCTGGTGTTAGTGCTGTGGTAGAGCCTGATCAGCAGGCACGTCCTCACCCTGATGAGACCGCTTAGATTAGGGCACGAGGCCACCGCCAGGCCTGCCACACGCTGCGCCAGATGCAGATAAGCACAGATAGACGCCATCATTTGGGTGTCCAAAACACGGCGCAAACCATTTAGAAACATGCATACCAGGCACACTCAGAATAATTGGAAAGACTACGTACAAAATATCTCTGAAAATTTCGCCAGCCTCTCTCAGGCGGCAAGTTGTGAGCCAACGCGCTCATCTGCATAAGTATAGCTGCGGACTGGCCCATGGTCAGCCCAGTAGTAGCCCTTGTCGTCCATCTATCCATCTATCTATCTAATCTATCGTCTATCTCACCAGAGACGCGGGACTAGTGTGTGGAAAGAGCGGGAGTGCTTCCATCGCCTCCCGGCCGGCCTATTTGCAGCGTCTTAATTCCGTCCGTGTCATTTCCAGCCAGGGGCGCGGCGGCGAGTGACGCGTGGGCGGGATCCTCGCAGTCTCCTCTCCTGCAGGAGGTGTGTGCTTATGTATTGCACACCATTACAGAGCGCCGGCCGCTACCAGTGCCGGCTCCGGCTGGACCTGGCTCCGGCTGGACCCGGCTCCGGCTGGACCCGGCTCCGGCTGGACCCGGCTCCGGCTGGACCCGGCTCCGCAGTCCGGAGCGATCCCACTACTGAGGCAGGTCACTGAGCTGATCTGTCCGGCTCGTGTAACGGAGAAGAAGGGACAGTCTCGGCTCCGAGGGTTGAAATTAACGTAGAGCTTCTGTGTGAAATTCGGTTTTAGGTTTGCTGTTACTGACGTTCTACTTATCAAATATTGATAATTGAGTATATTATCCTTGTAAATATATCTACTAATTATGTATAAGTTCTACTTATTAACAAAGAAGAATTGTGTGAATAAGACGATTTCATTACAGATGTGAATAATCCACTCCTGAAGGGTCATGTCCTTCTCCGTCTTCGTTACACAGTCCCGACCCAGCTCTTCCAGTGTCCCGTACCGTCTACTCCCAATCAGATAGTCTAAAAGCACCCTCAGACGCTCCTACCGGAGTCCCCGCCGCACTGCGCCACGCCACGCCACGCCGCGCCGCATCCGTCGCCGCTTGTCGTCCGCTAAACGTAACCGATAGCATCTTAATGGGGCTGTGACAGCGCGCCTAACGGTGCTTCCATATCCAGCTGTTGTCGCGGAGCTGCCATATCGCCCGCCGGTGTAGCGGAATGGGCCTGTGTGGCCTGTTTCGTAGCTACGCACGAGGTGCTTTGTAACCTGTGATGACTGCATTGAAAACTCTGCAATGCTTGATGAGCTGGCTGACTTCGGACGACCGACGCAGATCTCATCGTTGTGCCCTATCTTGTCGTATCGGTATGCTCCTTCCTGCCACTTGTATGGCTCTACATCTCACTCCTTTCGTCTATTGTGCCAGTGTTTGAGCGCTCAGCTCGGATCCGGCGATGGCGATGGCGATGATTCTCAGAAATTCGAGGACAGTGTGCACTGTGCAGCATCGGCTATGTCCAGTCAATGTCCAGTCGATGTCCGGCCGATGTTTGGCCGATGTCTGGCTGATGCACCGAGCAATGCTCGTCCAGTCACATCCTCTAAGCATGACGACCACCTGGTTTCTGCTGGTTTCTGCTGGTTTCTGCTGGTTTCTGCTGTCTTCTGCTGGTTTATGCTGTCTTCTGCTGGTTTCCGCTGGTTTCCGCGTTTGAGGGTGCCGTTCGGTGTTGCGCTGCTTTAGGGTGTTTCCCGTGGGGATGTCAACACTGATGTCGACATTGGCCCGGTGCCTGGGGTGGCAGCAGCACTAACTGTGCAGTTCCGCCCCCTCACCACGCGTACACGGTAGTTTCTCCGCCCCCATTCCTGAGGGTTATAGGTGCCCGGGGCCTGGACCGACAACCAGCAGCACTGTAGCATTGGCGTATCTCCGCCCCTTCACCCCTCTTACGCAGTCATTTTCCCGCCCATTGTCCGGGGGCTGATGGTCGGGGTTCAGCTGGGCCGCAGACAGAAGCCTGCTGTAACCGTACTGGTCCGCCCCCTCAAGCTGTACCCTGCGTACACGGCTGAGTTTCTCCTCCCCGTGCCGCTGGCTGTGGCCGGGGGCCGGGGGCCGGGGGCCGGGGTAGCGGCAACCGGCTGCACTCTCCGTGCAGGTTCAGTCCCCACTTGTGCAGATCTCCGGTTAGTTTCTCCGCCGCAGGACCAGTCACGTCCCGTAACGCTGCCGTGCCGAATTTACGCCCGGTACACGTCCTCGCCGTTTTGCCCGGCATTCCTGTTCATGGGCGTACCTGTATTATCGCGAATCTAAGTACACGGTTAGTGCCGTTTTTTACCTACAGTAGCGTGCGCCGACCGTGTGTGAACTGTAATTAAATTATCATCATTTTATTAAACAACTAGCAACGAACTGTTTATAACGCCCTGGACATGCCGTGATAAATCAAACGTTTCGTGTGGGGCTGTTTTCTTTAACAACGCTTAATTTTAGGCCCCCGCGGCCCGGAGATATTCTTACACGGCTGTATTTCATGCATCTGCAAATTTTATGGCGCAGCTTGTCCGCCCAGTTATTCTTCCCTTCTGAGAGACGGCTATCATACCGCTACAAAAATGCAACAACCAACAGAAACATGGCTGGAGGCCGCCGTTCATCTGCCAAGTTGATGCCGGATGGCATGTTTTGCAGTGGTCTTTCTCTGCCATCTCATGTTTGCAGCAATAAACGCGGTGTTGATACCCTTGTTTCATGGCAATAATTTGGGAAAATGCCCTCCGTCATTTAGCCGATTACGTGGGCTCATTTATTGAATATAATAAATGCCTGCTCAGTGTGAGATTATTAATAAACAAGTTTTATCTCGTAAAACGTAATTGGCTTAATTCCCATGTTTATGGTCGGTCATTGGAGAGTTACGGCGGTGCATGGCCTCAACCCTCTGCCACACTGGAGAAAGAGCGGAGGAGCTGGAGAGAGTCGGGAGCGGGCGCGGTTTACGGGCACCTGAGCGGCGAGTTAATCCGTTTGGCCCGAGCATATCATGTTTTCTTGTCATCTAGATTAAGCGAGCAATCCTGGCCGGGATCGTATTACGGGCAATAGCAGAGATTTGGTAAGCGAGCTGGGCGACTGTGTTGAGCAGACATCTGTCGCGACAACCGTCGGGCGTTTCGAGATTATATGTCGCCCTGTCGGGAGCGCATGTCGAAACGGCAGCGCGGCGCGTCGTTTGTGAAATGGATTTTTTGATCATGTCAGATGCAGTCGCAAACGCTCAGGCGGAAAATCCCGTCATAACGGTTGGTGCTATCCCGGTCTCTCCCTTATGTTTATCCGAGCGACACAATCGGAAAATGTCTGGGCTGAGAGGTTGAGATAGAAAATGCGATTAGAAGGGGTTACGACCACCGATGAACTCGGTAGCGAGATAGCGTAGTCCGCCGGTACACTCAGGGGCAATCAGCGCTAAAGGTAGGCTCGAAATGACTAGCTAGGTAGGAATCCTGCTGTAAAATGAAACACGATAGTGATGATTATATAGACATGGAGAACCGATAAAACGTTCTTACAGCAAGATAATGCGCACTGTAGCCTTTCATCATAATCGTGCCTCGTGGATGTTCTCCTACCTGTTTTTGTTTTTTGCTTGAAAGAGATTACCAAATGACACAACCCGTCAGGAACCCGTTTTCCCTAGGATGGGTTAATATGAGATATTGAGGCTGAGTGGGAAGCGTTCTCTTTATCCTCTCCGTTCTCCCACTCCTCTCCCCTCCTCACTCTCACCCTCTCCCCTATCCGCTCTCACCCTCTCCCCTCCCCGCTCTCACCCTCTCCCCCCCGCTTCACCCTCATCCCCTTCCCCGCTTCTCACCCTCTCCCTCCTCGCTCTCACCCTCTCCCCTCCTCGCTCTCACCCTCTCCCCTCCCCGCTCTCACCCTCTCCCCTCCCCGCTCTCACTCTCGGCGCAGTGTCGGCAGCGACCGCGCTATAAAAATTCATAGAGTCCTGAGCCGGCGGCTTAGCGAGCTGATGTGTGCATCACGCTCCTGGCATTGTGTCGGTGGCGTCCGGCCGGCGGCGGCGGTCCGGCCGGCGGCCACCGCCGCGCTGCCCCGCCGGCCACCGCTCCAATAGAGACATCAGCACCATGCGGACGGACGCCCAAACAAATCCATCGCCAGCGCCACTGGCCATCAGAGCGGGCCCGGCGCGGCCAGACGGCAGCGGGCCGCGGTCCAATTAGACTGCGGAGCTGACGGGACGCTGCCAGTGCGGTTGACGCGTCCCGGGCCGGCCGGCCTACAGGCGACTACCAACGGCTGGATACGCTTGGCGGCGCCCTCCGACGCCGTCTGCCGCGATCGAAGACTGATAGAGCATAGCGCCACTAACTAGAGCCAGCCAGAAACCACTAATTGGCGCTCCGAATCACGTGTCCGAAATTAACTCAGATTCCCGAAATTCCCAGCGATTCTACGGCGGATAGGAGAGTGAAAACCGGCGCTGCCCGGACAGTTTTTGATTTATGTTTGCGACCGGTGAAGGCATGGCCGAGTCGAGGCGACAGTGATGAACGCGGGACTTGTCATAACAGTTAACCCCTAGGCTTCGCTTCCTCGCACCGCGTGACGCAGACGCTCCTCCTGCCAGCTGCCACGATTCTGTCCCGCCGCCTATAGCAGACTTGAGTCTGTCCTCTGTGGCCACTTCCGCATAGTCTGCTGCACGCCGTGCACTCGGTTCAGATTACGCGTTCCTGTCGTGTGATATTTCAGCGTAATTAGATCAGTGAAGGGTTTATACTGTTTGATCTGTCTCGGACGCCCATGGCCTGGACCTCGTCAGTAAATTCGTTGGGCGTCGTTTGCCGCCGCGAGGGAGCACGCCGCGCCGCGCGCCAAGACAGATCTTGATTCGTGACCTCCGCCAGTCGTACTCGCAATATATCTGACGTGCAAACTAAGCAAACTAAGATAACGAACCAATGTCTCGCAAATTAGTAAAGCACATTATTCATACAGCAAGAGTTTCAGCAGGTGGAGCGAACTATGACCAGGCAACGATGGGCTGACGTCCTTCGAATTTAATAGAATCTTTCTTTTGGAAACAAGTCAAAGAACTGAACTGTGTGCTAGCAAAGCAGTGCTGGAGTTGCAACAGCACTTCACAGCACGTGCCAACATCGCACCACGGGCCGGGGTAAGACAGCACGTGCCAACACCGCACCACTGGCCGGCTGCTCGTCGGTGCCGGTAATTGCTGCATTCTCCTGCAGGAATCTGCAAGTTGTGTTCGGGCCCACGATAGGTTTGATACGATTTAGATTTAATTATATCGGCGGCGGGATCGGCGCTGTGGCGATGCGGCGGCCGATACGGCGCTGCCGCGGACGGCGGCCCGCGCCGCGCACGCGCCACTCGGCGCCGCGCTGCGCCGCGATCGCCGCCGATTGTTGTGTGGCCGCAGTGACGGCTGCAGCGGCGGCGGCGGCGCGGCGCAGAGATAGGATCGCTGGTGACTCAGGGCGGCCTCTGTTGGCCGATCGGCGCGCCGCCGGCACCCGGCCGGCCCGCCTCCTCGGTAATGTCGACTTACGGTGGCCCGCTCTGCAATTAGCCACGCCGACTACAATTACTGCATCGGCTCTCTTCCAGAGGCGCCTGGTGTTCGCTTTTGTTTTACGGAGTAATCGCGCTGCATCGGAGCTGTCGGTGGTGATTACAACAGTGGCTGCTGGAAGCCGCTGCCAGTGACTGACTTGTAGGACGACTTGTCTCAATATTTGGCCGGTTATGTAATGAGCACAGCTGCAGCTCGGGGAGTTTTGATTCCGTTGAGTGGAGGATTGTCGGCTCTATGGCCGCGACTATTCGATATGAGCCGGAGCGTTATTTCCCGGCTGCCGACAGGCCTGCGAGCCGAGTCACCTCGTGGAGCCGCGACGCAATCTTCGGAGCGCGACCGCCATCACCATCTCGCCAGCTCGCCGAGAGGAGTTCGTCGGCAGCCGTTCCATATTACTCTATTACCGGCACACGCGACGTGAATCAACAACGAGCCAATCCGGGAAGTAATGATTTTTGCCGGCGCGCGGCCGGCGACCCGGAGTCCGTCGAGTGCTGGTGCTGCTCGCCTGTGGCGGCGATGCAGTCTCCGTGTACTGCGGCACAGTCTATCCCCGCAGCTAGGACTCGGCTGACTGCGGCCGGCGCGGGACGGCCACTACCATCGCAGCGGGGCGCACTGTCGGCTTTTTTCGTTGACAAGTCGAGACGAATCCGACGGAGGCGCTCATCGCCTGGGCTACATTCAGACGGGATTTATCTAACGGTCCGAAGAGAGCCGCGCCGCAAAAACCCAAGGGCTTCTCGGCATGAGATTGCAAAAAGAACAAAATCCCCTTAATCTCTCACTGGGGAGGAATGAAATTCTGATACGCAAATTAAAATATTATCCAGATGGTATCGGCACCGGCTGAAGACTCCCCGTGCGCGGCTGGCCGCTCGTATGATGGGTCTCCTGCCGCGGAGCTGCCGGCTCCGCTCCTCGAGATGCCGAGATCCGGCCGATGGAAATGTCGACATCGACCCGGAAGAGGGTGGCCTCGCTCGGCACCAGCTGCAACCGGCCTCCGAACACGCGAAATAACCACATTTGAAGCAGAAATAATTTCTTCGTCGAGATTTTCGCGTGAAAATTTAACCGTGGTGCAAATGTTATCCGACAGCGAAGCTCGCGGTAGTTTCCGGTACGCCGTTGGAACGCGGCCATTACGTGTTCGGCTTTGCATTGGTTTGACATCTGTCCAGAGTGACGGCACTCGGGCAGAATTGAATTGTCGGCCAGGGATCGGTATCGGGAGCTGGGTGGACGTTCGGGCCGACGCCAGTGTCCCGCCTGTGGCCTGGTCTGGTCCAAGACTCGCGTAAATCAGAATCACGGCCGCTCCGCAGTGCGTGCTGCGCGGTATTTAATTCCGGAAAGGACGTGCTGCTCTTTGCAAGGCATGAAATAGTACGCAGTTGTTATCAGATTAAGTGGAGATGTGAAGCTGGAATTATGCGGGTATATATTCATGTCGTGGTTTTGTGGAATATGTTGCGTGCAGACTGCAGTTTCTTGACGTTATGAGTAAGACTCGAGCGATGCAACATAATATGAACCCATCTTGCAACCAGAAAAATAATATAGATTCGGCTAACTGAACGCGGATTCAGAAGTTAGAATGTGTGGCAATATTCGTGGATGTCGTCATCGCAAAATTACATTGTTAATTTAGTGTCATTAGCACTGTCGGGCTACCGTGAAGTGTCTGCATATTTCACGGTCTTCGTGAGCATTTGCTATGTGTAAATGACCGTGACGTTTTAAATATATCAGTGCATACTTACTGAAATGAACACCATATCATAAACAGTTTTACTTTTTACTGCCTGCATAATTAAGAAGGATAGGCTGAACACAGTTCCAAGTGAAGCCCCTCGCATGACACAAGTTGCTCCAGTCTCAGTAAACGGCCTATAAGCCCTGATCCTAATTTAGACAATGTTAAGTTAATGTAATTTCGTGTTATGCGATGCATTAACTACAATAAATGCCTCTCAAAGTGTAGTTTAGCACCACGATTACAACATAGCGAGAAAGCAACGACATGGCTTAGTTTAATCCAAGCCCAAGGGACGGCGTACAACTCAGGCTTACGGACACGCCGCGTTGACCTCACGTGCTGCCGAGAGCCGTCTCCACACCGCTGACACGCTCTTGTCCCGTCCTGCATTCCAGCGTGTCCGCACCGGGGGGCGGCGCCGTCTGCACGCTCTCTTAATCGGCCATGCCTCCTGGTTAGTGTTTACCGACGGTATGAATTCGGGTGGAGCGCCGGCCGGCCGGCTCGCGCACACACCTGCCAAAAGGGAGAGAATGAACCGGTCCGGCTCCCGGCTCCCCGTTCTCTCGGACGCGACATTTAATTACACGGGGTGCTGCTTGAGTCAGCGACAGGATATTTTATTGTCTCCTTTATCTACCGAATTTTTATTTCTGTTCTCGGCGTGTTTCGATAATTCGCCGATACGATCGGCGTGTCCGCTTGTTTGTAGGGCCGGGAGACGGAGATAGGCGGCGCCCGTCGATGAGGGAGAGATAGACGACGGAGCTCATTAAGCCGCTAAGGGGGAGCGAGCAGACGCTGGCCGAGCCGACCTGAGCGAGACGAGACGCACCGAGTCGGCGAGGGAATGCTCGGACCTCGGACGCGGTCGGCGCAGGTGCCAGGAATGGAGCCAGAAAACTCGGCAATTAATCTTGTTTCTCGCCTCGCTGACTGAACTGGAATGTGCGCTAGACATTTCAACAGCGCTTCTTGAACGTCAGGACAACGTCTTGGACAATTTGTCCGTTCGCGTAGCTTAGTTTGTAGTGTCATTCCAGAAGCTGGTCCACCCCGGTAAGTGATTCGAGTCACTCCGGCGCTCCTGACGGGGACAATCTGCACAAGGTGACAATGTGAGAACCTTATAACGGAGGCTTTTACCATTAAATTCTGCTGGTAAACTGGAATTACGCTATCCGATGGGAGAAATAATTGTCCACAAACTCTACATAGCGAAGGAGCTGATCCTTTACACGAGTCTTAACTGCGAAAAGGCATATATTGTTGAATTGACAGTCGAGGATTGAATCAAGAGTTCCGCCTCCAATGTCATCGTTTTCTTATTGGATGATTTCATGAACTTTAAATAGATGCACTGTCTTCGTAGAGTGCCCTTGTAAATCACATTCGTTGAAGGCCTTGATATTTATTTTATAGGGCTAACTGGTATTTCCATTTTAGGCATGCGAGATACAAGGGATACTAACTTATTGAACACTGTACCTCAACCAGCAAATAAGTGTTTTCCTATCATAAATTAAAAAGACCTTCGCAGGGAATTTATTAGTTCTTGTCCTTGATAGCGGCCGCATTGAGAGACCAGTGATGAACCGCGCGGTTTTTCCTCATTGATCTACATAGCCTCTTGCCCACTAATTGCCAATTATGTTCGGTCGGTTATTACTCATTTTCGCATTGGTCTGCGTGCAAATCGGCCGGGCTGCTGTACAGCAGTGCCATAACTCAACATTGGGGCCGTGTTTTGAAGGCGCAGTGGGCCTACCAACACTGCTAATGCCCGCTCATTGAGCATCATTATTACCATGTTCCTTATCTCGGCCACATCGAGGCCATATATCAGTCGACGGGCCGACCGGGGCGCCGTCCGCCGCGCGCCGGCCACGACCGCGCCGCGATCGTCGCCGCGCCGCGCCGCGCCGGAATGGTTTGCAGTGCGGCACGCGGCGCGCGGCGCGGCGGTGATTGGTATTCTGCAACTCACTGCGGGGCTTCCATTCGGCGCCGGTTGTAGATGTGACCGATATAGTGTTATTGGTGTGGTGGCGCTGTTCAGTGGGTCTGCCGACGCGGCGGCGGCCGCTCCGTCTCCGGCCCCGGCTACAGGGGCCGGCCGCACGAGCCATTGATGCGAGCCGTGACTTCTGGACACGCAGTGACGTAACTGGACGCTGGTGACATACTGGACCATGGTGTCGTGACAGGGCCGGCGCCGGGAACGCGGAAGGATTGGTGCTGCTACTGCTGTTGCCAAGTCTCCAGTTGGAACATTGTGTGTGTGTCGCGAACAAAGTTACCATCCACAGTCGGAGTTTTAGATGATAAGTAGACCAAGTCGAATAGTTTTATTAGAAGAGAAACAAAGGGATCTGTTTACTACGAACTATGCTAAATGTGAGCATTATGATTCACTCAACAATCGTTGTGACTTGTGGAGATTTATGGCTGCATGAGTTGCTACTTGTATTACATTATTTATTATAAAATCGCGCACGTGGTGGACAAAGAACGATTAAGATCGCATTTAAATAGTACATATTCTAGGAAATCAAACGTCGGATAAAGCGACATTTCATGCGATAGCGTCTCGCAGAACACGGCCTCTGTAAAACTATCTGCAAGATGGAGCGACATCCCGGGACAGGGAACATCGCTGCCGCCCAAATCGGTACTCCGACCCCGGACGTTCGAGGTTCTGCAAGGATCTCGGCAGCCCAGGAGATCCGCTGTCTTACTGTCCCGCCTAGCCTGACACTGAGCCGTCCGAGTTACACGCTGCCCCCGGGGCTGACATCTGTCGGAGACCACAGACACTGACACTGCCCGGGTTACACGCCGCCCCGGGGGCTGACATCTGTCGGAGACCACAGACCACTGCACTTGCCACGGGTTACAAACGCCGCCCCGGGGCTGAACATCTGGTTCGGGAGACCACAGACACTTGAACCCCACTGCCTCGGGTTACACGCCGCCCCGGGGCTTGACATCTGTCGGAGACCACAGACACTGACACTGCCCCAGGCTGCACGCCGCCCCCGGGGCTGACATCTGTCGGAGACCCAACAGACACTGACACTGCGCCGGCGTTACACGCCGCCCCGGGGGACTGACATCTGTCGGAGGCCACAGACACTGACACTGCCCCGGGTTACACGCCGCCCCCGGGGCTGACATTCTGTCGGAGACCTCACAGAAATGCACACTGGCCCGCGGTTTACACGCCGCCCCGGGGCTTGACATCTGTCGGAGACCACAGACATCTGACACTGTCCGGGTTTACACGCCGCCCCCGGGGCTGACATCTGTCGGAGACCACAGACACTGACACTGCCCGGGTTACACGCCGCCCCCAGGGCTGACAGCAGGGACATCTATCGGGGACCGCAGACACTGACTGGTGTTGAGGGAAGGGGGTATTAAATGCGAGCCCGTACCGACACCAGTTGAACCTCAGTTGGCTCGACGTGAATGACCTAAGTAGTTTTGCTTTGAGCTTCGGTAGGTACGCTTGCATTCCAGTGCGTATCTGGTGCAATTAGTGCATGATGCAGAATATCTTATTGTTTGTATTTGCAGCATCATATCGTTCACGAATCGGCTACAGGGCCGGAATGCCGCGCTACTCAGATCGCATACCCGATAGTTTATGCAAGCTAGCTGGAGGTGCGAATGTGCTCAAACGTATGCTACGTTTGGCCTCAAGTCCTGTCTTCTATCATCACTGTTTTACTGCCGATGTTCCAAAAGATTCCCTGACCCCTACTACTTTAAGGGAAGAATATGTGACATTCACAGTGAGCACTACCTCCAAATGTATACAAATATATTTATCTCGCCTGTCGCTCATAGACACTGCATAAACCAGTGACCCTAGGCTGCACTCCGCAGTCATTGCATCATATGCGAGCTGCAGTATGCGGGCCCTATCTCGCCTATATCGGTCGGGCTCTCTGGCGACATTCCCGATGTGATGCCGTCACGTTCGTCAGTCGGAGGGCCTCGTGTGGCCTCTCCCCCGGTCACGGATGGGCCCGTCTTATCCGATCACCGGCGGCATACCGCAGCCGTCAGCCGGGAGACAGCGACGCCTCCGGTCAGAGGGTAGCTGCACCGCGCAGCCCACACCGGGCCGCACACCCCCTGTGCATACCGGGTTCCATACGGGTCATACCGGGTCATATCGGCGTCATACCGGGTCACACTGGGCTTACACCAGACCGCACGGCGCCAAACTGCAGTCACATCAGAGAATCGGACCACACCCGTGTTCACACGGCTACACCAAGCCACACTGGACCTCACGGCACCGCAGGCATCCCTAGCCCAGCCCCAGTCACGATGGCTCCTGCATACCTTCTTGTCCCTCCGTATTCCACAGACAAAACAAACGAGCGTATCAGCGCACCAAATGAAAACAGATCTGCTCATTTGCCGCTAACTGCCCGACATCTCTCAGCGCCCTCGTGCCCTATTCATGACGTCTTGAAGGAGGTCCCGGAGCTGGAGAAGGCTCTCTCTCTCTCTCTCTCTCTCTCTCTCTCCTCTCTCTCTCTCTCTCTCTTCTCTTCTCTCTCTTCTCTGCTCTCGTCTCTCTCTCTTCTTCTCTCTCTCCTCTCTCGTCTTCTCTCTCTCTCTTCTCTCTCTCTCTCGTCTCTTCTCTTCCCTCTCTCTCTCTCTCTCTCTCGTCTCTCTCTCTCTCTCTCTTCTCTCTCTCTCTCTCTCTCTCTCTCTCTCTCTCTCTCTCTCTCTCTCTCTCTCTCTCTCTCTCTTCTTCTCTCCTCTCTCTCTCTCTCTCTCTCTCTCTCTCCTCTTTCTCCTCTCTTTCTCTCTCTCTCTCTCTCTCTCTCTCTTCTCTCTCCTCTCTCTCCGCTCTCCGCTCTCCGCTCTCCGCCTTCCCTCTCCGCTCCTCCGCTCTCCGCTCTCGCTCTCCGCTCTCGGCTCTCGCTCTCGCTCTTCCGCTCTCCGCTCTCCGCTCTCCGCTCTCCGCTCTCCGCTCTCCGCTCTCCGCTCTCCGCTCTCCGCTCTCCTAGCATCCCACCGTCTGTGTCCGTCCGGAGCCGACATGCCAGCGGCTCTCTGACGGCCGCGATCATATCGTATTACACTAAAGTATGACCAATAACCTGATAAGTAGCCTCTGATTAATGCTGTCGGCCACCGCCACTACAAAAACCGACCGAGCGCTGCGTCCGGCCTGCTGGCCCAGGTTCGCAGCGCCAAGGACTTTACCGTTTCCCCATCCGCAGTCGAAAAGCGTTCCTGCTGGGAAATAGTCGACGCGCCGGGCAAGCGTCTGACCCTGTTTTGGCGCTGCTTCACCGCTAGGGACGGGCTGTATAGTGTTGTGCTTCTCTTGGCACTTGGAAAGCTGTCGTGTCCCCGGCTGCCGGCAGCGGATGGTCTGCTGATGTCCTCTGACATCCACTGATGTCCACTGACGTCCTCTGATGTCCGCTGACGTCCGTGACCGGCCTATCCCGTCCCTCTGAATGGCGGCCGTCTGTACTTCGCGCAGACGGCCACCAGTGGCTGCTGAGAGCCTCCTGCACGTGCGCATACCCGCTGCGGGACCCCGCCGTGCGCGCGGCGCTATCTCTCGCCGCCGTCGGTATCTGCGCTGCCGCCGCTGCCAGGTGCCGCCGCCATCAGCTGCTCCCATGAGTGCCCACTCTCTGATTAATATTGAACACTGCGCGGTGCAGGTTTGATCAGCGCCGCTCAGCCGTAATTTGCGATCGCTGCCGCGTGCAGCCGGGTCAGGATGGAAGCCAGCATTTCATGCGAGGCGGCAGCGGCAGACTGCGCGGCTGGCGCGGCGGCGCGGCGGCTACGCTGAGTCGTGCGCGGCGGAACAGCGGCGGGCTGTTCTACCCGCGCATCAATCCTCGCCGGAATGCCGCGCTGATGACGCACATAATTTGGTGTCGGTACGCATGTGACGCGCGATAACTCGCGCCGGTGACGCGCAATAACTCGCCGCCAGAGACGTGTGATGCGGCGGTGATAACTCCGCGGTAAATTGCCTCTCCCGCGGGGGTCAGCGAGCCACCGGCGGCGTGGGCAGCAGCCCCCGAAAAGAGAAAGGGAAGATGGGCTGGCCGTGCAGACGTGACGTAGCAGCGGCCGCCAGCCGGTGATTCCTCCGGCAGTAGAGCGATATATCGGCAATGGGCTACTCTAGAAGCGACGCGGCACCAATATCGGCTCAGCTAGAAGCTCAACAGAGACAGACCACAATTGCTCCTGTCCAGTCCCCGGTCTGCAAACGACCTCCGCTGGATTTGCAAACGACCTCCGCTGGATTGACTGGCGTAGCGAACGGCCTCCGTCGGATTGACGATGACGTAGCGAACGGCCTCCGTCGGATTGACTACGGCGGCCGGCAACAAATCCACCCAAACCTCAACCGTCATCGGGTGGCGATTCGTTCAACGTCACCGGATCGCTACTGACGGCCGGAGACGGACTTCCAAATCAGCGCCGCGGGCCTTATGGGGCGGTCGTCGTGGCCAGGAGCGCTGTAGCTGCCCACGTCAGCAGCCGAGTGAGGTCTCACTCGGCGGCGGCGGCGTCACCCGACTGCTATCACCTGAGGTGACGTGCTGAGATGGCCGGCCGACAGTATCGCGATGGACGACTCGCTGCGTCGTCCGAACGCGACGCTCCATGACGCCAGCAGCCGCATGTTGATGCGACGTGTTCGTGCGCGCTGCGCCGGGTCGCCGCCGCCGCCGCCGCCGCCGCTGCTGCTGCTGCTGCTGCTGCTGCTGCTGCTAGTACTGCCAGTGCTGCCACTGCTGTCACTGCTGTCACTGCTGTCACTGCTGTCACTGCTGTCACTGCTGCCACTGCTGCTGCTGCTGACGGTGCGCCACCCAGGCTGTGCTGGCTCGGCAGCTGGGCCGGGACGGAGTAGCTGATGGTGTTGTAGATGGCGGGGGAGATGGTGGCGCCGGCCTGCAGCCGCTCGTCACGACTTCACAGACGCAGCATCGCTCACTGTTGGCGGACGGCGCGTGCTGTCCGTCAACAGTGAGCCGACAGAGATGTATGACGTGATGTCACCTCTATTGTGAGCGACCCCCCAGAGTCACCTCAGCCCCTGTCCTCCCCTGTCTGACAGTCTGCCGAACTGTCCCTGTATGACCACCCTGGCCCCTGGCCGCCCCCGTCCGCCCCCGTGTGACAGTCTTTTGACCACCTCGGCTACCGTCCGCCCCTGATTGACAGCCTTTGATCCTGCCGGTACCCCGTCCGTCCCTATCTGCGCCCGTGAGACAGAGCTCAGGCTATCGCAGACCCGTCCGCCCCCGTCTGACAGTCTGCCAGACACTGCTGACACTGCAGACACTGCTGACCACTGTCGGACCAGCTGATCGGCCACTGTCGGACCAGCTGATCGGCGGCTGTTCAGAGCGGCTGTTTCGACAGCCGGACTGGCGTGACGGTGGCGATAGAGGGCGCGTGCCGCCAGGCCGGCCCTCCGCCCTCCGCTCCCGTCATCAGCCAGCCACCGCCGTGTTTACATTCAGACCATCCGGCGGCGCATGCTAATGCCGATTGGTACGTGCCGGCCGCCTCGGCAGACGCTGCTGAATAGACGGCGGCGCAGTGCAGCGCGAGGCGGCCCCGGCAAACGGCTGTCACCCATTGAGGGCTGGTTTGAGAGCTGTCGTTCGCGACTCGGTGCCAACTCGGCTCGCGCATTGACACGGGGCGTGTCGTGTCTGGCGCGGTGGCGCGCTGTTTGCGCCGCGGTGAGTTAAAACTCACGGTTAGCACCTGCGCATCGTGAGTTCGGAGTGAATGCAGACGCGGATGGGCGGGGGGATACAATGGATCAAAGGCTCGTGTCCATTATTGTTTTGTACACAAGTCAGCGGTTTTGACAGCTCATCTTGATGGATTGTTGAAGAAATTAATTAGAAATCTTAATTAATGCAAGATAAATGATCGGAGCCCAGTGTGTATAAGTGATATGTGGGATGACGCTGACTTGTGTGCAGTTTTTGCTGGCGACGAAAACAGTGTTGGGACGACAGTGGCCGGTGTACGTACGCCGGGCTCCCTCCCAGCAATCAGCAGCTTCCTCCTCCCCGTCTGAGACCAAACGGACTGACCTCATTGCAATGAGGAGTGGCAGGAACGGCGGCGCTGGCCGGCGGCGGCGGCGACCGGCGGCGGATGGAACTGATTAAAGACGTCCCGCTGCGCCCAAACCAACGGGCGAATACTGATCAGACCATCACAGATCGGTACAGACGTCGACGCTGCTGTCTGCGCCTGTCTGGATCCGTCTTCTCCTGTCTCCTGCCCGCCCCTGCCTGGCCCTGCCCGCCCCTGCCTGGTCCTTCCCGCCCCTGCCTGGCCCTGCCCGCTCCGGCCTGGCCCTGACCCGATCAGCTCTGGGTTGAAATGAAACCAGCGCCGCTGATGGCTGCCCCCTTGGCTAGGTCACACCGGTGGCGATAGAGGACGGAAAGAGAGAGAGAAAGAGAGAGAGAAAGAGAGACAGAGACAGAGACAGAGACAGAGACAGAGACAGAGACAGAGACAGAGACAGAGACAGAGACAGAGACAGAGACAGAGACAGAGACAGAGAGTCTGCTGCCTGCCGTCGGCGGCCGTCGGTGCCGATGGCCGTCCGATCTGGGCCGCCGCCGCGCCGTAGTGGCGCGCGGCGCCGTCCGCCGGGCGTCATCCGTCATCGACGGCAGCGATGACCGATGACGTGCCGGCGGCCGAGATGTGACGAGATGGCGGCGAGCTGCGGCCGCCATCGCACGTGGCCGCTATGCTGCATACATTGCCGCCGGCGCCCCCGAGACTCACAGCGGCGGATACAGCAGCGGACACCACGGAGGGTGCCGCGTATCGAATGCAGCAGCGAACATTGTGGCTTTATACACACAAGCAGCAATCCTACTCACGCGTCTAGATCATATTTACGCGTACAATTATTATTATGCTATTGATTTATGTGACGCAGAAATGTTTGGACGACTTTTTCGGATATGTGGGTTTTGATGTGTTTTTTATGACAACATAAAACAAGACAAGAGAATCGAAACAGTCGAGACATTTTTACTGCACAAAACGTAAAAAAACGTAAGTAAAGTATCAGTGAGAATCAAGGTTCGTTAAACTAAATGTCATACAGCCTTGTGTTTTTGCGATGGCCGAATTCGCAACATTTTGCTTTCAATTACATGTATCGGTTGCATGTGATCTCTTGACTTTCCTTAACTTATTTCTAAACTACTAACTTATTCGTTTTAAAAATAGGCCAATTTCATTGACAAAGGCAAAATTGTTGGTTTCTCAATGGAGACGTGTGTACAAACTATCATCGGTTTGTCTTGATTTTACAGACTTCTGTACATAGCATCAGGAATATTAAAAGCTCTGCTTGACCTTGCATAGCGGAAAAGCTTTTTTTCTGATCAGCACGTCTCAAAGCTCAACGGTGTTTCGCCCAGCCACCACTGGTCCATATTTTCTCGATTGGCTCGCGCGTAAGGTGTATCTACTATCTGGTGCAACTCGTTCACCTGAAACGACTGTAACGCACTGCTTGTTTAAATGTACATGACAATTTTGCAGCATTCCTTTTAAGCCATCCAGACGTTCTGTATTAAAGCGTTGCTTTATTCATGTCTGTGCATTACATTCATGGCATGCATGATATTATCTAATGCTTTGTCATCACCGCTGTATTTAACTTTGCATCCCTCTTGTAATGTAAAGCATATCTTTGACATCACCTGTCAGACGAGCCACCCTACTGATGAGCTCTTGAATGAATAATACAAACATTACGGCATAAACAGCGAATGACAGCGGCGGTGGCACGCTCGCACGTCGTTTGACTGCAGGGAGGAGCACTCCTGGGTCCTGGTCGCCTGCTCGTGGCTGGCCGAACTTGAAACACAAACCCTGGTGACGAACAGCGGTAGCCACCGCGCTGGGTAGCATCGTCACATCACGAGCCTCCCATCCCCCACGTACAGCTCACCTCTCGCTCACCCCCCACCCTCTGTCAGAGCTCACCCCGGCCGGGCTGACCTCTCGCTCACCCCCCACCCTCTGCCAGAGCTCACCCCGGCCGGGCTGACCTGGCGTCGCCCGTGGTCGGCTGGCGACGCACCGGTGCCCGGCATTGATGAATGGCGCTCGCCACGCCGCGAACATATGCACGCGGCGTCCGGCGGCGGCGTCTTTGAAGTGGAGCGGCAGTGAGCCAGAGCGCAACGTCAGACGCTCATAAACTGGGCTGTAACGGAGGCTGAGGGCAGGTGCACGTGGCGGCGGTGACAGGTCTCCGCTGACCAGAGCCAGCGTCAGACTTACGGGCTGAACGGAGGCGGAGGGCAGGGCAGTGGGGCGGTGACAGGTCTCCACTGACCAGAGCCAGCGTCAGACTTACGGGCTGAACGGAGGCTGAGGGGAGGACAGTGGGGCGGTGACAGGTCGGAGCTGACGCCAGACTTACCAGACGTGTTTGACTGGCTCCAGCGGAGAGGCAGGAGAGGGCACGGAGACATGTTGGAGTGGCTCGGGCGGAGAGGCACAGGAGTCCAGCCTGATATGTTGGAGTGGCTCCATTGCAGAGCGAGAGAGCTCGAACTGGATGCTGTTCCGGCATTGATAGAATGTACCGGCATCGATCGAAAAATTGTCCAGAATACCATCATGTCGTGGTCAAATCGGTCGTCTTAGATGCTTTATTGCTTATTGATGGTTCAGTTATTCATAGTTCCTAACGGTATGCATCAGAGCCAAATGCTGCTATTGTTCTGTACAGACCTGCTATTGGTCGATTTATCGCTGTTCATTTTGTTGATAGATTTTATGCATTCATACATTCCTTTTGTGGCTTGCACATGTGAAAGTGGTGTTTCCTTTCATCCACGGGCCGTCGTTCCAATGGTTATGGTTAACCCATGACGTTTGGCAAGCACTCAGGCCTCAGTGAATGTGTAAGGCTCACTCGACCGTAGAAAGAGCAACAAACGCTGCCAGATAGCGGCCAAACGGGAACCGGTCAGAGACTTTGGCTGTGTTTTGACCGTCATACTTCCTGTGGGAATCCCTGGAATCCCCGGCGGCATTTTACTCTACCGTAGTAGTTCGACAATGTACTTATACATTTATATTTCTGTTATCTCGTTGCTTCTGAAATCGGTAGAAAGCACCTTTCTACTGATTCCCCGGATCCCCGCGGGAACCGACGGGTCAGAACACGGCCTTAGTCAGTCTGCGCCTGTTACCCTGGTGACGAGACTCTCTTCTACCCAACTCTGCCTCTGGCTCACACCCACGATAGTTACGCCTTTGTAGGGTGTGAACTGTGAAGCTGCGCTGTTAGCTCGTGATCGGCGGCTCGGCTGAGGAGTTACACACTGCCAGAGCCACTCCTGCCAGTATCCGGGTCTCGCTGTCTCCGCTGCGTCTCCGCTGCGTCTCCGCTGCGTCTCCGCTGCTGCAGTCGCGAACTCCGATCCGCGGACAGCGGGGAGCACGCCACAATGCGCGCCGGCCGCGTGTTCGGCGCCGTATAACTCGCCGGTCGGCCGTGCACGCGAGCTTTCGATATTTATGCCGGCAAAAGCACTCGTGGCCGCTCGCGGCGCCGGCGTATAACTCGAGGTGTGCCATTATTTCCGCGCCGCCGCTGGCAGCTTTACGGGGATTTACACCCGGCGGGTGTTTTATCCGCACGGCTAAGAGCCGCATGGCGGCGCGGGTCCGTCAGGATCGGTGGCGAGTTTGTGTCCCGGTCCGGCCCACACCCACACCCGCCGCCGCGGCCACCGCACCGATCGGGGACGTCTTCATCGCAGGTGCTGTACTTCTGCCCGGTTGTCATGGCAATAGATTGCAGCCGTCAGCGTTTATCGCGGCGCCTCGATCTTCATTTGGCGCGCGCCAGGGGGCGCCGCGCGCGAGCCGGTCGTGCACAACACATGCAGATCTGCCGGGCTGGTGTGCCGCACTGCCGCGTCGTTCTCGCAGGCCGGCTTATACGATGGGACGGCGCGCGATCGGATACCGATAGCGAACTGGAGACATCAGCCCGATGTTTGGTCCGCGAAAGGAATCGTTGAATGATTTATGACGCTCTGAGACAGCCGGCTGGTGCACGGCCGTGTTTTGAGGAAAACATGTTGTCGGCTGTCTTTTAACTCATGTGCAAGGCAAAATCAGCCTACGTTGGTAGCAGCATTTGTAGTCCATTTACAATACGTCCTTTTCTGGGGAGCGTAGTACTCGGGACAGATCGTGTTTTGAGTGAGTCGCGTTGCGGACAGCGCGCTCGTTAGAGTCTGTAACACGTCAGAATGCTCGGTATCTCCGGCAGACGGCTGGCATTGTGGGCACGGGCTCTGATGAGATTATCGGCCGTCGGCCTTACCCGCTGATGCACATTGCACATTGTTGCGACAATCACGGCAGCGTGACATTGTGTTACAGCGACGGGCGACCGGCACACTCACTCACTGCTCGCGTGCACTGCCACCTGTCAGTCTCACCGTCATTCAGGCGCGGATCCAGGGGTCGCTTTGGGCGCCGCCTGAGCCGGGTCTCGCCTATGGCGCGCCCGGAGGACGCAACTTTTTGTATTGGTGTCGCCCCCCTGAACCGAAATCCTGTATCCGCGCCTGGTCATCATCCATCCTATGATCTTATAGCGTGAAACAGGTCTGAAAAGATAAACACACTCCCCGCGGCATCCCAACGTGCCTGTTCCCATGGACTGCTGGGCAGTGTTCCCCCAGTGGCTCGTTTCCCCGTGTCGTGCACGTGCCACGTTTGAACTGCACTGGAGACGCGCGGCGGCCGTCTCACCTGCATCGCGTCTGCCTCAGGGACGCCAGTCTCGCCGCGGTGAGACAAAAACGGCGCCACGCACACGCACGGAAGACGCTGACGGCAGCGTCTCCGCCTCCGCGATATCTTAGCTTCTCCTTAAACACGGCAATTAAGCGGCCAGCGAGGTTTTTCTGTCGGCTGCCGACGCGCGCCGCCGAGCAATTAACGCGTGCCCGGCCGCACGTGATGGCGACTTTTTCGGGCATTTGTGGACCGTATTTTTACCGACTAACTGAATTTCATGTCTTCATACGTGTTACGGACGAGTGCTTAATAAGCGGGGGAAGGTGGTGATTGCAGGTGGCGAGGCAAAGTAGGGCTAATGGAGGTTCAGTCCGGCAGCCCGGCTGGGGTGGGCCGACATGAGGCCGAGTGGGGCGGGCCGAGGGATGATCAGGATCAGGTAACGCCGTGTGATAGACGGGAGGGTTAAATCAGCGCAGCCCGATGCAGTATCCAATGGTGAACAGCTTTAGGTAAACACACATGCTTCCCATAAAATCACCAAAACTATTAATGATTCGACATGCTGGTAATGCGATTCTTCCATTGGACCGTCAGTTTGCCCCAGTCGCTTCTCCTTCGCGTTGATAAGCACTGAAGATTGTCAGCTGATATCGGCGGTCAAATCGGCGGTCTTCGCGCACCAGCACGGCGCAGAGCGTCCAGCCGACCCAGTTGGTGCTGCCATCTGTTATCGGCGGGGCGAACTAGCGGCGTGGCGCCTGGTCGCCGTAGCCCCAGCACGGTCGGCGGCGTGCCGCCGCCGGGGCACGGCTCGGCCATGGCGCGGGTCACGTCGCCCCGCGTGGCGCGTGTGCCCGGAATGGAAACGGTGTTCTGTGGCCGGAAAATGATATCCTCCCGTGGGCTCATTGGGAATTCTGGGGCGCTGGAGAATCACCTCGTTGGACGGTGCCGCTGACGGTGCCGTCGCTCGGCGGCGGACCGACCGCTCCGAGCTCGTCGGCGACTGCTCGGGAGTCGCGGAATCAGTCCCCCGTCTGTCTGCAGACGAGATAGAGAGGTTAGGCGGCTGGGTAGTGGGCAGCTGCAGCTGGCCGCAGCTGGCTGCAGCTGGCAGCTACAGCTGGCTGCAGCTGCCGCCACCGCGGCCGGCTGGATGTGTGGATGCATAGATGCACAGTCTAGGGTAAATGTTCTGTCCACTTCATCACCTCAACCGATGACGATGCGCCCGGCGAATAAATCCTTCGTGAAAACGGCTAGCAGCAGTCCTTTCAGTGCTCTATTCGAATAAATCCTCCATTTCCCTGGGGTGATGTTTGTTTTCGTCTGCCGGGAGCTAGCTTTGAAAGTATTCTGAAGTTTAATATAATGTTAACATTGTTCATTGGTGCTGTCTGTCGGTGCTGCACGCAGTGCAATCTAATGAAACTATGTATGCCCTCGCCCCTGATACCGGGGCGAGGGCTATAGTAATTGCATTGGATTCCACTGCGTGTAGTACCGACAGACAGAGACAGAGAAGAGAAAGAGGTGGTGTCGATGAAGTGAACAGAACATGATGCGCGCTTAAAAAGAGAGATGGAGGGCATGTGCTGCTTCCAAAGAAGATGAAAATTTGTATGAGCACCAAAAGCAATCACTTCAATACATATTGTGTCCTAAATGATTTGGTTTATTATATTTTACTGTTTTTTGCCAATATATATTCATTCATATATAACCTAGGTGATAGTGTTCCTCAATAAAACAGCGTACCTAATTGTTTAAATGACAATGTTAATTATAATAATGTGCCATTTGCATCTCTTGGAGCAGCACTTAACGCTCGAAGTGGCCGAAGTGTCTGGATATGTTCTGCCTTCGCGTTATCAAGAAATCGTGACGATACTTATAAAGACGTGCTCATGAACAATGGTGCGTGACTTTGATATTGAGGCGACTTCATGGCCTTTATATGCCTTTTGCTCAGCAAACCATGCAAATTTATATCCACGATTACGCCACAGCGGCAGTAAAATGTGAATTTAACGACATCCTTTAATTCATAACCAAACGAAATAAAAAGGATTTAATTTCATTGTGTTTTTAGTGTGCATTTCGTATTTCATTTATATTAGTTTCCTAACAGTTCATTAACTTTTTAACCACCAAGTTAAAACACTATGTTCACCTCCAATGTACGAACAAATAATTACCTGCAATATTTCTCGTACAGGTTATTATCGTCTACGCAGGTGTGATGTTTTTTATGCTTGCCTTGAAGATATAGCAAATGAACCAGCCGTGTTCCTTCGACATTTCCGCCACCGTTAGTGCCGACAGTGACCGTCTGTCTGGCACCTCGGGCCCGGCACACCCCCGCCACGCCCCGGCACGCCCCACCACGCCCCGGGGCTCCGGCTGACCGGCTAGCAGACCAACAATGGACGAAATTGGCCCGACTGAATAGCCTATTAGGCCTCATCGCGGCCTTTGTCCCGGCGCCAGTTCGTTTTACTTTATTGGGTGTAAAGTTGGACAGAAGCCGGAGAGGTTTGGCCGCCGGAGCTCCAAAGCTGTGCGCGCTGTTTTCGGCGCTGGGCCGACGCGGGGCGGTGGAGTTGAATTGACCGGCGCGATGAGGTGGTCCCGCGGAGGGCTGGTCGCCAGGGAGATGATGAGGTGGTGAGGCGTGCTGGCGGTGCGCGCCGCTTGGACGCCGCAGGATTGCAGCGGGATAACAACATTGGCTTGGCGCTGTAGCGAGATTAAACGGTCCGGATATGGGAAGTGTTTCGCGGATGCCAGACACGAGAGCACTAAGGACTGATGACCCTCAAAGTTGAAGGGATGGAAGGTCGGAATTCGCTGAAGACCAGTGCGTCACCACACCGAATATTGTTTGACGCACACATTGTTCTGAACTGTGCAACGTAGTCTTCAATCCAGCTTTATCTCCTGACAACTGGCACGTAATACGCAACGCACTTAAGCCACATATCCGCTCAGAATAGTTCCCCCGTGGCTCTCCGCAACTGTGTCGACCCTTTTCACCGCCGTCACATTCGCCGTATGCTGCTGACACATAATTGACAAACTTGTCACCCACATAATTACTCAATTTCGGGCGGTTCCAGACCGCGTTTCAGTCGGGTGCGCCCACTTAAAGCGGCGGCTGAACGCTGTTTCAGAGGCGGACTCCTGAATGGCCTGGCTGCCAAATGAAATGTTCAGCAGCGAGGGCTGTCGAAAGGCGAGTGTGGGGGTTCGGGTCCCCGATTAAATCATTGCCTGCGATGCCTCGGCTGAGGAATATACGGACGGACAGCCGCAACCTGTTGGCGTGGAAGAGTGAGTCGTTAACCGTGGAAGAATGAGCCGATACAGCATGTTGACCCATGATGGTGGTGCATCCGATATAAACGGTCACGGTCATCTGTGTGGACAGCCTCTGTGGAAAGAGCGCACGGTTTCCCACGCGGCCCCGGCTGTCGACACGTGTCCGGGCCGTCGACACGGGGTGGGCACGTCCGGCACGTGCCGATCGCGGTCGTCCCATGCCGGCGTCGTTACGGGCACGCGACCGGCGGCGTCCGGCGGCAGCGGGCGCTCGTTCCCGGCCCGCGGTGACGGCGGCCGGGCCGTGTCGGCGGCGATATGAAGCAGCGGGGTCGGACGGTGCGCCGGCCGTTCATGGGTGGATTGCGTGTGGTCTGGGCGGGTGCATCGGCTCGTGGCCGGCCATCGGAAGTGTTTAGGGCGGAATCCATCCAGCGTCCGCAGAAGCATTCAATTACGGCCGGTTTGCAGGAAATTGCGGCGCTGTAATTTCAGAGTGGGTCATATTTCAGGGCGGTGAATCGAGTTTGGAAGTTGGCCGCGCTGGTCCACGGGCCGACTGATTGAGTTAGTGCTGGGGTCTTAGTTTGAGCATGTCGATAACCAAGTTTCAGCCAATCAGGTGGCCAAATTGACCCGCAGGCCAACAAAGACGCCTTGGGGCCGCTGGCTATAATGGAGACAAAAACCTCGCGCCGCGGTGGTCGAGTCAGCAGTGCCACTGGTCAGTCCCCCCCCCCCTCCTGGTCTGGACCCCGCGGCTATCGATCTGACTAGCAAATGACCAGACTGGTATTGACCAGGCGGTCACTCGGACTGTGGTGGTCAGTAACAGAGTTTGCCGCGCAGATGGACATCTTCAGGACGGGACGATTCGGTGGATACATATTGGATTATGACTCGATACAGATCCGATAGAATCATGTGGCGCTGTAGGCAGCGATATATTTCTACAAATCAGTGCTTCTTTGGAACTGATGCTTTATCGGGCTCATCGGAATAAATCTAGTTCGACCCAGTATTGCTGACAATATTGACACAACACGAGCGTACACAATATTTCCCTGTCGCTCCTCGAAACGCCATACTCAGTGATGATTGGTCGCCGGTGTGACGTCATTCCCTACAGCGTCACCAGCACTGGCAGTTGAGACGGCCTGGTCACCACGCACGTCGCTCTGCCCACAGTGCAGCTCGCACCAGATAAATGTGGTGCTCAGACGGGGTCATCTGCCCGTCCCACACACCGTCCCTGTATGGTGGCCAACAGTCGGCCCACGCCGGCCATCCGTCCGCAGTCCACACTCCGCCACAATCCTCCACCCACAGCTACACACACGGTCCCTGTATGGTGGCCAGCAGTCGGCCCACGCCGGCCGCCCGTCCACAGTCTACACTCCGCCACAATCCTCCAGACTCAGCTCTTCTCGCGCTCTTCATAAAACACTGTGTGTAGACCTTGCTAGCAGAGACGACAGCACAATGGCGTGCTACGTTTGTTAAAACAGAAGACATACTTACTCTAATATTGTAAAGATGACCTCACATGTAGTTAACTCGCAATGTATCGTGTAGGTACTTGATTGGGTTATGGGTTAAGTATGCCTCTAAAAATTGAACGCTTTCACTCGCACATTCATTTGGTGCAGAGGAGTTATATTTATTCTCAGTATAGATCAATTTTGATCATTTTACTCCGTTCCATCTTGCATTATGAAATTGCCCGGTGTGTTGCGACAACACCTTCGATCTCCAGAAGGAAATGCTAGTGGTAAGCCATTCGGTCTATCGAAGCCTCTCTAAAAGAAAATATGCACCGACAAACTTGAATGGCGTCCCCCTGTGCTCCCGGCGCTGGCGGCCGTGTGAGTCGCTCATAAATGCCTCCCGCTCTCACCGCTGCTCCTACTGTGTACGCTGCTGTGTCCCCTGGGGAACGTCGAACGGCGCCCGAGCACCCCACCGCCCTTCCAGTCATCGAGTCGGCGTGTGTGGAGACAGGTCCGCCGCCCCCGCCCCCGCCCCCGCCCCCGCCCCCGCCCGCTGCTGCTGCAACAGCGGCGTACCCACGCTTTTGCTGGTAATTGGCTGGCCGGCTGGCGCTGTCGTGGATATCTTCATCGCCACCGGAAATGGGCGCCATCCGTCATCAGTGCGCTCCCTTTGTGTCGGTGATGCGACGCCGTATTATCATATTATCGCCGCTCGGCGCGTGATTGGGAAAGGATGAGCGATCCGGCTTTTTACCCGCTCGGGGCCGGCTCCCGCGGGTGCTCCGGATCCTGGCGTGCCCCGCTCCCGTGACTCCCTCATACAGTCCTAACGTCACAATCCTGACCAGTGTTCCCGCCCTGCCGCCGCCAGCCTCACCTGTGTCGGAGAGACTGGACAGTGGACGCCTTACGGTCCGGGACTCATCATCGCGGGGGGACGGGGGACGGAGACGTGTGCCCGGAGTCCTCTCGTCTCCCGTCTGACCGTGTCAGACAGACTGTGGGACCTCAGACAGAGCTGTGGGACCGGTCGTGTCCTGTGTTTTTCTGATGTGATGAATGCTGCGGCCGCGGCCCCGCCTGGCCGGGACCGGCTAATCCGGTGGGCGGACAGGCACGACACGGCGCCAGCCGGCGCTGATGGATGATACGGGCACCGCTGACGAAATGAGAACGTCAACCCAACGAGACGCCGCCACCACCGACACTGGCACCGGGAACGAGTCGTTCCATTTATTCGGCTTTGCAGCTCAGTGTCATCTTATGTGTGGAATGTGTTTTGTTTAAATTCCTTTGTATTCTGATACATTTATTCTTTCAAAAAAATGAATGCGCTTCTGCCATTATCTGCTCTATATACGTACACCTGCGTTTCACTTCTACATGTCTACCACTGCTGCGCCGCATCATTTGTGCCAGCGTTAACGTTCCGCCCTTCTGACACCGGCCCACCCCCCAACACGTACCGTGTACCAATATCGGCGGACATATCGCGCGGGCCTGCTGATCGGGCGTGCTCGCCGGTCGTGCTGAACACGGCGTGCTGAGCACGCCGGTCGGGCGGGGCCGCCGCCGCCGCCGGCGGACCGTCCGCGTATTGATCGCGCGCCCTCAGTAGCTTCGCAGCTTATCCGGCCGACGTGACCGGAGTAAGGATGACCTTTCGTCGACTCCGACGCGGCTCCGACGCCGGCATGCGGTGCCGACACGGTGCTGACGGTGGCGCCGACAGCGGCGATCGCGACGACGACGATCCACAGAGAGCTGACTCGCGGAGAGCGGAGGAACGCCCAGTGACGGCGGCGGAGGACTGCGGTCTCCCTCTCATGACGCTGAGCTGGACTGGTGCGGCAGGGACCTATGGCCCACTATGACCTGTTCCCTGTGGCTGACCTGACCCGCCGCTGCCCCGGTGACCTGTCCCCGGTGACCTGTCCCCCGTGGCTGACCTGACCCGCCGCTGCCCCGGTGACCTGTCCCCCGTGGCTGAGCTGACCCGAGGCTGGCCTGGCCAGCTGCGGACCCCGCCGCCGCCCCGGGCAGCTGGTCTGGAGAGAGGAGAGGCCGCCTGTCTGGTCCGGCGGTGTAGCGTGTCATAATCAGCCGTTTCATACGAGCGAATGACGTGAGAACGAGCTGTGCTGGCGCCGGAGCCGAACGCGGTTACAGCGGCTAGAGTACCGGTCACGGGGCAGCACGTTTATGAACTTGTTTGATGAGATAAGCAGTTTGAGCACAACAAGAGGTGATAAAGATAATGCGATCTGTTGCAATAATCACATAATTGGGTAACGACAGGACCCGGAGCGGCCGGTGTCTGTTTTTCATCAGCGCTTTTCATCTCATGGCGATTTGTATGCCTCGATGGACGAAGATAATGACGTAACAGCGCCTTCTCAGCTTTATGACTAATTTCAGGCCGGCTGATTGTTTATGATTATATATCTAATGAAAATTGTGTAACATTATACAGCGTGTGAATTGATAGCCGCTATCATGGCGGCTCGGATCTCCAAAGCGGCGCCGATCGGTCCAACTGGGTCGGCGGCTCCTTTACGGACTTCACCAGCGTCCCCTCACTGTCCACTGCGCCGCGTTGGCGGCTCTTCACACTGGCTCCGGGCCGGCTGATCAGGTTAGGCGGGTTTCGTCGGAATATCCATCAGGACGGCGTCCGTCCCACCGGGAGCCGCCGCGTTTCAGCCGGCTAATGGATGACGGACACACCGACCCGGCCGGTGAATATCAAGTCACCGACCGGCCGGCCGGACGGGACGGACGGGACGCTGGCGGTGGTGAGGTGACTCCGACGCTGGAGCTACACTGGAGTCCAGGGCTGACCTGATGCTGGAGCTACACTGGAGTCAAGGGCTGACCTGATGCTGGAGCTACACTGGAGTCCAGGGCTGACCTGCCTGATGCTGGAGCTCCACTGGAGTCCAGAGCTGGAGCTTCATGCTGGAGCTTCACTGGAGTCCAGAGCTGACCTGATATTGCTGGAGCTTCACTGGAGTCCACGGCTGACCTGATGTCCAGGAGCTGACCTCATGCTGGAACTCCAGTCCAGAGCTGACCTATTGCTGGAGCTCCAGGACTGACCTGACACTGCGGTCGCCGGCCGCCTCTCCTCTTTGACTTGACCTGACAACGGAATCGGCATGGACCATTCATTTATGACTCTCTCTCTCTTCAGTCGTCACTGACTGTCAGAGTTTCTTTCCATCCCGATTCTTATTCGACAAGGAAAGTATCTCACCGAGAGACTTCTGACACATATGACTGACTTGTTTGATTCGTTTCTCGCAAAAAATCGTTCATAGTTTAGGTTCGTGCCCCGAAAACTGAATAACTTTCCACAAGAATCGGCACAAAGGCAGGGCACTGGTCGCTTTATTGCAAGGATCAGCAGAACAAAGGCTGATCATCTCGCACTGGTCGATGCAGAATAATATCTCACCCGGTAAGTAGTATCGCTGAGGAATAAAGAACAAAGAATTCTCTTACATCAGGAAGTCGTGAACGAATCAAATATTGAAGGACCCGAAGACGACCCGAAGAACCTAAGACGACCCGACCCGAAGTCTCCGGCACACCTGCAACAGTCCCTTCACGAAAACTCTGACGATTCACACCTGCCTGATTAAACAATAAACATGGCCCCTCTCAAGTGACACCCTGTCACCGTCGTCGAATTTGACTGTGACATGTCATCGGAATCGGATGTCAAATATCACTGGAGTGGGACATCACCTCTTCATTGTCGCCAGAGTCGGATGTCGATGTCACCTGTGCACTCGATCACTCTGAGCCGGATGTCACCTCAACACTTTATCACTGTGAGCCGGATACTCACGGACCCTATCGGCTCGTGACGTCACACGATCGGGGCTCATTGCTGGGTGGTCATGCCTGCTAATGAACAGGTGTCTTCAGTGACAAATTATCCGCAGTGATGTCTTACCTGCGGGCTCCCTGCATTCGGATGGCCTCAAAGGCAGGCACAGTTTTCGGGGAGCTTTCGGGATGGTGGAGTTGACTCTGGCCAAGTAATGCCAGGAGGATTTCGTTGTATGGTGAGGCTATAAGAAGGAAGTGTCCGCGATGCGCATCATCTGTTGTCCTGAGGTGAAGCTGGTCTTGGACAAGTTCGGTCTATCGACAAATCGCTTTCCCTGCAGAGCAAGAAATTATGCATGCGACAATTAAACGTGCACTCTAATTAAACTCACCTGTTTAGGGCACTGCAATTAACTAGTCGGGCCCAATGTATAAGCCTGTCTCAAAGATGTATCGTTGCCAGTGCACAGTACGACTTATTGTTTTCAAGTAGTTCATGATCCCATAAGTTCACTGTGTGACCCCACTTCTCTGAGTCAGACAGGAAGATAAGTACTGCATTCTGTTATGTATTTTATCTTTGTCAGATCCTAGCCGTTATGCTCGTGCAATCGATTGCCAATGTCATTGATCAGTTCCGACAATAAACCGACATTTAAACAGTAAAGCAAACATTAAAGTCACCCAATTAGGCATTGTTGGATAAGCCTTGCTGTTGGTAGACCCACCTAATATGATGATTTATCTAGAAAGTATGCATTTATGTTTTGGCTATTCGAAAATTGGCGATTGCACAGACACGGTATGGCTGCAATGTTTAAGTCAAAACGGTCTACTAAACATCAATAAAGATTTAGTGCTGTATGTAAGAGCAGTTTCCGAACTCAACTGTTGCAAGTAGCAAAAAGCCATATCATGTATGAATACCATTGGTTTGACAGCACTGCCGGTGATATCCACTCAGCTCGCTAAGTGATGCATAGTTGCGTGGCAGAGCTGGCGTGCGCTTGCGTGACACCGTATAGATAAACAGCTCTGATCGATATATTCTGACAGCTGAAGTGAACAACTTACCATCCGGACGAAAGGCCCGGGTCAAAATCGGCCGGATCTGTGAAGCATGTCCGCTGACAGCTTGCCGTCCTGTTTGCAGTCAGATCTGGGATGGGTTTACCGAGCCGGACGGTTTGTGAGCTGTGATAAAAGACACCGCATACCTGCCTGCTGAGGCTGCTGTGCGTGATATACCGCAGAGTGTCGACTGATATGTCAGCGTGGCCTCGGATGACAGACTCTGGTCTGACCAGCACTCTTTGTCTGGGTGCTGATGGAGGGATCGCTTATCACCCTCTGTCGCTACAGCTGCTGCGTCACAACTATGCAGACAGGAACACTACATATGGGCCCGAGATACTACCAGTTGATAGTAAATATGATCTCTTCGGCCAGAACAGCTGAATAATGAGGGATATCGTCTGACAGTCTGTAGTCTGTACCCAGAAGTAGTAGCGGCTCCCAGAAGCCTGAATGCGTCATGCCAGAACTATACAATTACTTTCGCCAAGTCACCTATGAGCGAGCGACAATAGAAACCACGCTCCCATCACAAATGTCCTTGTATTCGCGGCGCGGGTGGAGCCGGTGACTCCACCCTCCGACCAAACTATCCAGTGGCGGTTAGCATGGCCAGCCTCACCAGGAAACATCGTCCAATCTGCTGTACCATGCGTTCAATCTGCGTCCAATCTACTGTATAGTGTCCGCTCTACCAATCTGCACCAACCCGTATCCCTACCTCCTCACCGAGGGGGAGTGGGAGGTTCGCAAGATTTCGCACACCGACTTCTTAACTGAGTCGTAAATAAGTTGTTTATCCGAGTGGGCCTCTGGCGACGTTGCTTGATATTCTGCGCCACGCCAGGGCGCGCGTATAAATCAATCAAAGAGAAGCAATCAGAAAGGGATCTAAACCCAACAGAAAGGCGGACCAAATCTCTTCAAAAGGCGCCCGTATAACAGAGAGAGAGGAAAAGAAAAAAACAGAAGAGAGAGTCAAGAAGAGAGAAGAAGACAGAACAAAGAGACGACGAGAGAGAGACGAGAGAGAGAAGAAGAGAGGAAAAGCAAGGGTAGGCGGGAAGGCGGGAGGCGGGAAGGCGGAGGCGGAGCGGAAAGAGAGGGCCGCGCCAGGAACCAAAGAGACCAGTAGTTTGGCGTATTTTTCTTGCCGCGTTTCTTAGTATATCCATAAATGCAAATTGTGTTCGTTTTCCGTGTGAATGCATGTTACGCGCGCTTCTATTGGCGGCTTATGATGAAGGCAGTTCGGCGAATTCTGACAGTCACGTTTCGGCATATACGGACGGGATACGGAACAAGTGGAGCGATACTGATACGGTAGCTTGGGAGATACCGGCACGGTAATTTTGGAGTTCCCTCTACGGTAACTTGGGTGTTACCAATATGATATCTTGGGAGATACCGATGCAATAATTAGGGAGATGTCGCGGTGTATCTGAAAATAATGCAAGATGAAAGGTCCATACATAGCCCATATGCTGTTCGGTCCTTGTTCATTGATTCCTTGCTAACCGTCGAATTTGCTGATTTCCCAAGTTTGCTAAGCAATATTATCTAAGCTATACATAATACAGACGACTCTGGCGCTGATTATGTGCGTAGCAGGTCTACTAAGAAGGCCTGAGACGCTCTTTGCTATAGATCCACTCATTTGGTGAGTTACGGTAGCGCATTGCCAACAACTTGGTTCCGCGCCACAGAATTGAACAGAATCACCATTGCTACAATTTTGCATGTCATCTCGAAACTAATTTAATGGTGGTAGTGGGTCTCAGGTAATGAGTTGTGGTATTAATGGTCGGATTCTTTCACGGTAGCTGAGCTGTTAAATTGTCTATTTCATATCGGTAGAGAGTAATAAGCCGTTTAGACGACATCATCACCCTATCTATCTTCTTGACGCTTCTAGGCAGTAACACTCGGTCGTCAGTTGAATACAGCAGTCGCTTGTTAAATATAATGTATGCAGCAATTTATTTTTCGCGCTCCTAACTACCTGTTGAAGGACATTCAGTATTGCGGCTCTGCTTGTTCGCACTCCAACTGCTTATCGGTTTTTAATTACGCGATGTACCTGGCAGTGGACGCACTCTGAACTACATTTGTCTCGGCCTTTTTCTCGGCCGTCCCCATTAGACTTAATGTAGAGCAACAATGCCAGCCCGCAGCGTGCCTGTCAGAAACTGGTGTCCGTCTGGATTAAACTCTCAGCCCGAACAATGCCTCTTTTATTCTGCGTAAATGTGCTCGATTATTTCTCAATTATCTCGCTTAGAAATTCCGGGTTAATTCGAGCCGAGCCACGAGTGCCCGCTGATTGCTGCATTGTTTTGTTTCGCAGCCTTTTTGTGGTGGCGGTTTCTGCGGCGCCCCAGCGACAAAATGTTGAATCCTTTTACTTGTCATCAGCTATTCCAGGGGGACGCGAATAAAAGGATTAGCCGCGCGGGAGAAAAAATTGACTAACGCTGTTTATTTTGGTTCCGCGCGCTTTGGTGCTCTGGTTTCTGTGGTATGGAGTCGAATATTTTCGTAATCATTAGTTCTAGAACATGATGTATATGACCACTTTGTGATGCATATGTTGTATTACTCCCATAACACTCATCAGAAGAGAATGCCCAAATATCGCAACGGTTGTCAGATATGTGTGAATCAGTTTCACTTGTCTCATCTTGTGAACCTGTTAATGAAATATGGCACCATTGTAGGCCTATGAAGGCTATCTCGGGTGTATAGCATGCACTGTATACGAAGCCTGGACTTGTATATTTAGATGTTAGCTGGGTGTTAGCAGCGGTGATGTGACAGGAATGGGCAGGAGCCATCAGGTGAAACGCTTTGGACAATGGGACATGTTACCGATAACCGACACTGCTGCATGTCAGCAACACATCGTTCTCGTGCGGCCAGCGCAATACATATTCGACATCAATAGCTGGTGACAGTCGCTGCTACGTTAGTTCATCGCCACCACCACTGCGCCTATCACTTCATCACCTCCCCTTCTCCGCCGCTGTGGCCGGCGCTGCGGCGGGCGGACCGGCACCTCGTCGAGCACCGCCGCCCGCCCGCCCCGTGTCGCTGGCTACTCCGCCCCCGCCCGGTCGGCGGGCCGCCACTGGCCGCCGCCGCCGACGCCGCCGCCGCGGGGTGGCGCGTCCCGGCCGCTCGGCGAATCAGTGCCGGCGGCGGCGCGCCGACGCCGACGTGGCGCCATCGGTCACGACGATCATTAGCTAAATCAGCGGCGCGCGTGGCGCTCTGGCGATTGTGATGCGCCAGAGCGCAGAAGACGGCCGGCGGCAGCGGTGAGCGCGACGTGAGCGCGACGTGAGCGCGCCGCTCGAGCACTCCAGTCACGTGTGGCGCACCACGCGCCCCGGGCGGTCACGGCCGGCGCGGCGACGTGCCCACGTCGACGGCGGCGGCAGTCCGAACCGAGTCGAGCACGGCCCGACGACAGCGGCCGCTAGTTCGAGGTGTGGACTGGTGGAGTGTCGGTGCCGACGGGACACAGACGGTGCCGACGGGAGACAGGAGGTGCCGACGGGACACAGACGGTGCCGACCGGACATAACAAGTGGAGACAGGTGCACAATATGTGACTCGGATAGCTGTGACTCGTATAGCAGTGACTCGTATAAGCAGTGACTCGTATAGCAGTGACTCGTATAGCAGTGACTCGTAAAGCAGTGACTCGTATAGCAGTGACTCGTAAAGCAGTGACTCGTATAGCAGTGACTCGTATAGCAGTGCGACGGTGATTTTGAGCTTAGGTGGACTCGGAGCCAGGCATGGCCAACCCGCAGGCGTACGGGTACGGCCCGTTCCCGGGCATGTTTCCGTACCAGGGCATGCCGGGCATGGCCGGCATGGAATTCGGCGGATACGGCGCGGCGGCGGCGGCGGCGGCGCACCATCAGTCACCGCCAGTCAGCTCTGCGTTCGCCCACAGCTGGTGAGACTGAGTCCTTACCACCTCGGACGCCTCGACCTTGACCCCTAGACATCCCCGACCAGGCCGACCGCCCTGACTACCCTAACTACCCCATATACCCCATCTACCCCATCAACCCCATCAGCCCCATCAGCTTCAACCGCTTCCAACCGCTCCCGATCGCTCCCAACTTTAACCCAGTAGCGGGTGATAGTGGCAAGGGGTCTGTTTTGAGAGGGCGCCACTGTAGGTGACTCGCACGGGAGACGGCGCTGGCATGCCGTTAGTGACTGTGTCGCTGTCGATTAGAGTACACTGCGTTTGAGTGAAATGCTACTTGTCAATAAGGTGTCTTGTGATTTGCTTCGGTCACTGTAGCACAGCCTGCTTCGTCGTGGACTTCATATGTAGTGACATGTGCTATTCAATGGATTTGTTTACGATTTAAATTAGGTAACTGCCAAACTGTGTCCAGTTTCACATATGAGACTGCACGAATGCATCCTTGGGTGCACTTACACTGCCTATTGAAATCTTGACTGAGGACATGACAGGTTCAGGGACGTAGCCAAGGGGAAAGGGCATGGGGCCGTGCCCTTCTCCCCCCCCCCCGAGCAAACCAAAGATAAAATGGGATTCTGCTGACGACCAGACCATACCCTACCCCCAGCCAACAACATTTGGCTGAGGAGCGAAAATGGATTTTACCACTGAAGTCCCCCCCCCATGAGCAAAGTGGACAGGTCAGAGGACAGCCTCAAGCGCGCTACGCTGTAGCTTAATGAAAGCTATAGCTTAAGTTGCATGAATTAGAAGAAGAATATTAAACATTTCTGGAGCAGGACTATCGTTTAAATGAAGATTAAATGCAGTTGCATTTGAATACAAAATTAGAATTGAATACTGATGATATTATATTGGATTGATGAAATCCATCTAGAGGAATTTCATATTGGATCTGTAGCGTTTATCCGCATCGTTCAGGATATAATGTTAAAAAAATGAAGCAGATAATCCTAACTGTTAGTTAGTAAGTTAGTGAAAACTAACTGAAGACATGAATCAGTTATTTGAGAGGAGAGCTGACATATGTATTTATATATATATATATATATATATATATATATATAATAATATTGGAATTATAACCTATATCCACGGCTGCTGGCGCTATATATATATTTATAGTATAATATATAATATATATATATATATTCCGTTTATACGTGTTAGAGAGGCGTGGTATTTGAGATAATATATCCTCACCCCCATTCGTTGTCAGTAGATATGACAATCACATAATATAGATATAAGTGAAAACAAAGACAAAGTACAGAATCACTGCCTGGCTAGAGACTATAGTACGTTCAGCGACTATATCACATAACAATATCTGATGTCCTAAGGTGTTCTGCACTGATAACAGAAGATGGTGACGAGAACTCTTGAAATTACCAGCACGACACGGTATAACCGCATTCAGTCGAAGCATTTTCTCTTCTAAGTGAAATGGGCCTCCCTTTCGAATTTCAACGTCGACACAATATTCTATCTAGCAGCAGAGCCACCTGTGTTTATGCGCGCCCGCGCTAGTTCTACGCGATTGGGGGAATAGACGACAGTCTGGTTTCCACAGAACGCTAGTTTATAAAGCGTCACATATCTATAAGCAGGATGTTATATACATTCTTCTAAATTCAAAGTTTGCCATCTCGTTGATACACCAACTCACAACAATCCTCTAGCGCATCCTTATTCGAACATTTATCTTCATTTTCCGTCACCTATTACCATTCCGAACGACTCGTTTAAATCCGAAGTTTCAAATCCGGTCCTGATCAGGCTCGATTACCGCGATCCACCCCCTTGTCGTATGATGCGCGCGTTTTAACCCGCTCTCATGATAACAGCTCGACACGCTGGCTCGGCGCCCCAGGCAGTTTAGCATATCGTTCGCCCCTAACCCGTTGTTGTACAAATCTCCTAAGAGCCTGATCTACATATTATGGGTAATGTGGGGTTTGGCTTCGCTCTCGGGTGAAAAATTGCAGAATCAGACGTCAGATAAACTCCCGCTATCGGCCCTGGTAACCGCAGTTCTGACAATAGAGCTGGCTTCAGGGCAGGTTAGGGATGCAAACTATGCGGTTAGGGTTAAATAGTACAGGAAGTACAGTCAACGGAGCTCATCGCATCCCGGGGGTAATGGTAATCACGCTTATTTGTTTAAAAAAATGCTTTCATCGCTTTATTGCTGTCGGTATCGCATGTGTGGAGAAGAAGCCAAATGCATGGCTATTTTACACACTTAAAAACATTTGTTATTGTTGAGGAATGAGATTCCTTACTATAATGCGAGTATTTGTTTTATTGTTGCTAAGCTTTACGATAGTTAATACAATAGTTAATTATATTGTTACACCAACTCATATATCAACTGTAAAGTTGATTTCATATTAACAGTTCCTACCCAATGGGCGCAAAGTGACCTTAGCAGTCGACGCGCCCTAAAGCCCCAATAAACAAACAAAAGTTCCTACCCATATGTATTATGTGTTTCGCAACCTTGCGCATTATGTTCAGAAACGGCATCTCCAAAATGAACTGCAGATGCCGCTTATATGATAAGCCATACGGATGACGCGATTTCGCCTGCATTCGCCCGCCACTCCAAAAGAAGCAATAAAAAACGGGTACAACATGAAAGAGCCCGACGATAGACACATTTCGAAAGAGAGCCGCAAGACGCCAACAAAACATCGAAGTGTGCTCGGGTGTGCCTGTGAAGCGTTGCCAGTCTGTTTTAGAAATCCTCCCCGGGATCCCCGGGGGGCCGAGCCCGGGGCACCGGGTCCGGAAGACGCGATAACCATGTTGTCGGGCCATTATGGGCCAAAGAACGGAGAAGTGGCCGCGCGCCCCGTGGCGCCGAGGTGGGCACGTTGCCCTGCCTGAGAGCGCCACGTGCCGCCACGGGTTGGGGTGCGGTCTTCACGGTCCTAGTGCGGCCAGACACGTGGCAGCGTCGACAGAGACAGGCATTGATGCTAAGTCGAAATGTTGGCTAACAGACATTTTTCCGGTCGAGTTAGAACAGTTAGTCACAGTCGTGTCCATCGTATTACTACTGGTATCAACTAGCACCATCACGGAAAAAACCTTGTGAAATTATGCTAAATGAGACGTTCCGTTCAGGTATACACCAAAGGAGCACTGTATTTTGCACCCTTCCAACGGTATTATTCTGTTAGTTACCGTTATGGTGATGCGAGGTCCATTTGTGGTACACGTCCCTGGTTAACTCCGGAATGATTTTGTCTCCGGCTTATCGATCCTAGCACCCACGGTCCACGGAGAGAGATCTTTTATCTTTGCGGTCAGTTGGCGAAGGCTTTCAGGACGTGTCAATTCAATTCGAACTTTCCGAATTTTGATGATGTTGGAGGTGTCAGTTTTCTGCGAACGGCTGTCTGCGGCGGCGACTGACCAGGCTCTGTGAAAGGCTACCGGTGATATGTGACGCTCTTGGGACTCTCCGTCAAACTTGTTATGCTGTTAGATGTGGACTAATGCAGCTCGCTCTGGTCGCTGTGGCAGCTTTGCCGGTGTGAGTTTCGTGGACAGTCTGCGTAGTCACAGTTCCAGGGAAAATATTGTGATATGTGATGCAATATGTATAGCTACTAGCTATCCTGTTGGTATTGTGTTAGTTTATCACTTTGAGAAACAAACACGGATTCTATTCAAATTGCCCATGTTTTGGGGGAACATATCGGCTGAACCGAACGATCTGCCAGCATAGAAGTCGTACCAGCTATATCCTGGCCTTGTCCCAACAGTAGTCGTACCAGCTATATCCTGGCCTTGTCCCAACAGTGACCCGGCCGCACCCCGGCACCGGCCTTTCCATTCACACCCCGGCAGTGCCCGGCGGTGCCTCGGCCGCGCGGGCGGTGCCCCGGGGCCGCCGGGCCGCCGCCGTCGCGTCGGTCACGTCTCGTGCCGCCGCCGACGGCCGTCGACGCCGACGCGAGTTATGGCAGTCACGAGCGGCGCGCAATAATGCGGCGCTCCCCGCGGGCCGGCGCGTCATCCCACTGAAATATGAACTCCATCTGGTGGCTGCCGAGGCAATTATCTGGCGCGGATCAGTCGCCGCGCTGCGCCACGTCTGCCGCCGCCGCGCCGCGATCGCCGCACCCACAGGAAATGTGCGCCGGGGATAATGTGCACAATGAGGAGACAATGGGCCAGATGTGTGACCGGTGTGTGCTGTATTGATATTGGGTATGTCTGTTGTGTTATAGAGCAGTGCAGGGCGGGGGTCAGTCTAGGGCCATTTCTAGTAATGTATAGGTGCTACAAATGGTGTAATTGGTCTCTAGCATATTTTTTAAAATTTTAACTTTTATACATGCACTGTGCATTTAATAATATACATTATACAAACAAAAGGGTGTTCACTGTTCATTTTAGTGTCATTGGTCCAAGAAAAGGCTAGGAGATTATCTTCATAGTTTTAGAGAAACAAATTGGTAATATCATTATGGTTATCAATAGATTATAATGAAAACATTTATATAAATGAACTCAGTGTTCTCGCAATATATATATATATATATATATATATATATATGTATCGCGTTACTCAGTGTTTTCGCCTAGCCACAATCGCCAGACAGAAATAAGGCCACCACGCATTTGAATCACTTTAAAAGCACAACATCCCTACCTGAGGGATTCTCTTCCAAGTGAAAACACTTCCACTTCCGTCTCCACCGAGTTCGCCTCCGTATCGGCAGCCGAGCCGTCACATCCGCTTTCAATATCTGCGATCGCGTCCGATTTTCCCCGCGCCCTGATCGCATCTTGTTTAGCCACCGGCGCCGGGGGAGCTTCAAAAGCGCGAACCCTTCCCTAACCCCCATCGGCGCCGTGTTAAAACACGGCCGAGCGTATCGTGCGGCTATCAAATTTATGTTCCGTAACCCCTTTACTGCGGCGCGGCCCTCGGGGAGTGTCCGGCGACTGTGGCCGGCGCCGGCGCCTGCGGGCATTCTCCCAGTTAGACCAGCTCGGTAACTACAGTACGGGCAGCAGCAGCGGCGGCAGAGGAGAGCCCGGCGATAATCACGAAGCGCCACCGCGCCGCGCCTTCATAAACTGCCGCCGGATAAATTGAAAGTGCTTTGGACGTCAGTGCGAGTCGGCGATTGTGTGCGATGGCCGGCGTCCGAGCACCGGTCGGGGAGCGCGCGGCGCGACACTAGCGCACCCCCGGGACCCAGGCCGTAATTGAAACAAAACAGAGCGCGCGCGACGCCGTGCGGCCCGGCGCGGCGCGGCCCGGCCTGCGATCATGCAGATGGGCGGTGATGGGAGCCGGTGGCTGGCCGCGCCATGGGGACACTTTGTGCCGGCGGCGGCTCCTCTGTCGCTCTCCTGGGGCGGAGGACGTGCGGCGGAGGGAGGGCAAGTGGACGCTCACCGGCGCTAATGTGCGTCTGGCTGTCATGATTAATAAAGAGGATAGTGGGACTGTGGGACTGTGGGAGGAAAAATTGGTGGTCTGGTGGCACAGTAACGATTATGTCTGTTTGGTGCCAGCGCGCGTCAATTAAGTTGTTTTGTTATGGTCACCTTCCATTATTTGTATTGGTACAAACTCTTGCATTCTCATTTTTCATCTTATTTCTACGTTATTTTCGCTTGTGAATTTGACTGTATCGCTTCTGCCTTGTTTACCCCACGAGCCCGTGTTTGTCCCCGTGCACTCATCTGTGGCTGACACGGTCTTGGGTTGAAGCTCCTGAGAGCCGGGCGGGAGAGCGCCTCTCCACTGCGCCGCCTCGCTCGCCTCCGCCTGACATCTTCTCCTGAGCTATGGGTGCCGGCCGGCCTCAGTCGCCCTCGGCTTGATTAGCTTGTGTCGCCGCCGCTCGCCGCCGCTCGCCGCCCAGAACCAAAAGATCAGTTTTGCTAGATTTACCATCTGGTCTCATTGCACAGTCGGGCGGCTTCATTGCAAATGGAGCGGAAAATTGCGGCGCTGAGACGGCTGACTGGCTGGCTGGCTGGCGGTGGGCGGTGGGCCTGCTGACAGTGCCGCTGGCTGGCGGTGGGCCTGCTGACAGTCCCGCTGGCATCTGTGACTCGGAGGCACGACCGCACCAGAACGGATCGGCGCGGAGGCAATGGGCTGAGACTATGGCAGACCCGTCGCTAACTCGTCTAAGGCCCAGAGAGGAGCGGCAGGTACCCCGCCGCGGTCTCTCTCTCTCTCTCGGACGGTCGGAGCTGACGAATGGTCCGCGTCGCCGGCCATCGGCGCGGCGCAGCTCTCATCTGTCAGCCCGGCGGCGGCGGCGGCTCAGCGCGCAGGCTGCGAGAGCTGCTAATGGATCATGCGACGTGAGAGCTGCGGCCGGCTGTGAGAGCTGCGACAGCTTGGCGGCGATACACACAGGCACACAGACACACAGACACGGCTATCGATGGCCGGACAGACACACAGACACACAGCGATGGCCGGCGCCACGGACGCGGACAAACGATGTGTCGCGTTTGGTTCTCAGGCCTGTTCGTGCGGTGGCGGCACGCCAGTCGAGCCGTATTTCAAACCGTCCAGCTGTCTTTCAAAAGTACTTATCTGCAATGTGTTACTTATCTACAGCTTAGCATACCTACGTTACTGATCTGCAGCACGTTACAGAGATGCGTGAAGAACGGGGTGTGGCCGGGCGTATTGGAGCTGGCTCCACACCCGTGTCTGCCCCCGAGTCGCCAACGTGTTGTGTTGTTGTGTACAATGTGTTGTTAAACTGTTTGATAATGCATCGTTGTATGTAAAGTATTAGCATTAAAGAAATGAATTATTCTACGAAAACCTTCAGAAACCCTAAGCTGGCGTTTTGACCACGAAGTTTAGTGCTGTCTTACAGTATTCTGCTATGCCCAGCTGTGCTTTACCGTTTCTCATCCCCTGTCCTAGGCAGTTTTCTGCTGTCTTTTCACTGTTTTGACCATGTTGTTTCCCCCTCTCTCCGCAGTATTCTGGAGATTCGTAAGGAGAAGTCCCGTGACGCGGCGCGGTCGCGCCGCGGGAAGGAGAACTACGAGTTCTACGAGCTGGCCAAGATGCTGCCGCTGCCGGGCGCCATCACCTCGCAGCTCGACAAGGCCTCCATCATCCGGCTCACCATCAGCTTCCTCAAGATCGGCGAGTTCAGCGCGCAGGGAGACCCGCCCTGGGCTCGCGAGGCGCCGCCAAATAAACTCTACAAATGTGAGTACCTGTGCGCGCCAGGCCGGGCTGACTGAGACTGGAGGCTGCTCCAGCAAAATAAGGTCCGACACACTCAGCGACTGTGTGTCAAGAGAACTAACTGTCTTAGTGAGTGTCCTGTTTACATTGATTTACACGGAAGCGCTACACAGAAACTGACGTACGGAGCAGCACTTCGAGCTGTCCGATAAGGTGCCGCTTGTTGATAATTAGTCATCCCGGATGGAAAGCCAGATAAGGGAGGATACACGTGTTAACTACGCTGTTTGGTATCGAGCAGGATATTATCTACAGCATCGACTTCGTCAAAACACATGCAGTGAGCATGTATACCAGCGTTATTAGGAGTCCCAACAGTGTGCGCTACAAGCCACGGGGTAGTCCAGCACTCAAGCAGCCAGGGTCAGCAGCCCAGTCAGCAGCAGGGCCAGCAGACAGTGCAGCAGCCCAGGATCAGCAGCGCAAGCAGCAGCCAGTCATGGCAGCCAGGATCAGCAGCGCAGCAGCAGTCAGCTATCTGGCTTCTGTCGCTGCTGCCTACTGCCTCCTGCTGCCACTAGCTGTTATTTTTTTAAATAAATTTAGTCCAGATGAGCTACACGGGCGGACAAATTGGCTGCTTTCGGCTGCTGCTGGCTGCGCCGTGTCCTCAGCGTGTGGCGGCCGTTCCTGTGCCTGCCGCGCGCGTCTGGAGGCGGGCCGCACCTACCGCCGACCTCCGGAGTCGCGGTGCCGGCGGTACCGGAGCCATTTGGCCAGCAGCGGGGGCCCGTGGTGGCGCTGCGGTCCGCCGTGTAATTGCACTCAGCATACACACCTGTCCGGCGACACAATGTGCAATTTGTCGCCGCAGCGCGCGCCGCAGCGGGTACAGATGGCCGCGCGGCCGTCCCAGGATGGGCCAAGGGCGGAGGAGCGGCGCCGGTGATGCCACCGATCCCAGCTGCGGCCGCCCGGGTCGCCGCTCCCTCTCTCGCCGTCCTGCTGCGCTCTTTACGGCGTGCTCGGCGTCGTCCTGCTGCGTGTCGCCGGCACTAGCACCGCTAATGAGTTCTGCATTTATCAGTACGCGGCGCGATCATCCGGCGGCGATGGCCGGTCACGTGACTCAGCGGGCCCGCTCAGGCCAGTACCACGTGACGCGGGGCGCCGCGCTGACCGCTCGGCTGGCTTCTGTTGCGCCCGCGCCGCCGCTTCATTGGCAACGGTAATTATTATGCCATTATCCAGCAGCGTTGAGTCATTGTAGAAAATACTAGTGGTTAGCCGATGATAAAGTGGCGTCATTTCATCAAAAACCAATCTGGCGAGATCAACGCGACTGTAGTGCCGGCGGCGCGCGAAAACGAGGCCTGGCCGACACCCGGCCGCGTTTGAAGTGGCCCGCCACCCCCGCCCCGCCCCGCCGGCCGGTCGTGCATCTGTTGCGCCGGCCCTGTCTGAGATTCCGTGAGAGGGATGCTGTGTAGTACGGAGTGGCGCCCGACCACGCGCCGGCCCGACAGAACCGGTCCGAGGGATGAGACGCCGCCTGGCCACACGGCAGACGGGCGGCATCTCCGGCAGGCGCGGCGTCTGTCTGCATTCGGACTAATGTTTGGTTTGCACTCGGAGCGATGTTTTGTCTGGATCCGGGACTAATGTTTAGTCTGCAATCGGACCGATGTTTTGTCTTGACCCGAGTCTTATGTTAAGTCTGCATTCGGACCGATGTTTTGTCTGGACTTGGGCTTATGCTTAATATCCATTCGGACCGATGTTTTGTCTGGACCCGAGACTTATGTTAAGTATGCATTCAGACTAATGTCTTGTCTGGACTCGGGACTTATGTTTAGTCTGCATTCGGACTAATGTCTTGTCTGGACTCGGGACTTATGTTAAGTCAGCATTCGAACGATGTTTTGTCTGTACTCGGGCAGTATACGTTGCTGGACTCGGCCAAAACACGACGTTGGTATTGCTGCGTCAGATGTGGTCTGTTACAGAATAGTCGATTAACTTACGATCTTTATAATTCCAAATTTGTTAGGTTTTCGGGTTTCCAGATTTGGGAAGGATTTACCGACGGATTATTGTGACCATAGGAGAGCTCGGCAAAAACATTTTCTGTGTAGCTACTAGCTAACGCTTTTTACATAACTGACATTTAATGAACGTATACTTTTTGATTTCATTTCATGTAGCAGTCTCCAGTAGGCGCAACGTACGGTACCGTCACATATCTGCGTATCAAAGTCGGCCCGAAGCGATCAGAACACGTCCTGACCAGCGGCCGGTGCGACACAAAAGACAGACGATCACCCGGTGAACCTGCGATAGGGATCACACACGGCGCTCGGTGAATTCCTCCCTCGCCGGCGATTTCTGCTGGTATTTCTGGGCCCGTCCGGCGCAGTTTTTGCATATTTCGTCATAAATCAAGCATGCCGGCTCATTTCATTTCAGGGCCGTGGCCGGGGGAGGAAAAGAATTGCTGGTCACTTTTTCATTCGCAATGTCCATTAAATTGCATTCTCATCGGAAAGTCTATTAAAATGCGCTATGCGTCACCAGTGGCCGTAAAGCTTGACAAATTGTGCCGATAAAATATTTGGCACATAATTCATACGGAATTCACGGCAAAGCGGAAAGATTTCCTTATGTTACTGGCCCGCAGAGGAAAAGCGCAGAGATTTATTGCGCGCCTCTGGTGGGGAGACTTCAACGCCGGGTGGGTGAAGGAAATTAAGTTAGACTGTGCCGCATGACAGATAATTAAACGCCGACAAAGCCGCTATATTTCTACACCTTTGTTTTGTATGGCATATAACGGGGAGACTTCAATGCCGAGCGGGCGAGGGAAAAAAACTGATAGACTGTGCCGCATGACACGAGACTGCATTCCCGACAAAGACGCTAACCTAGCACACCTTTATGCACGCCTCACGGGTATAAAGGGTCGATCTTTGGGGAGACTTCAACGCCGAGTATGCGAGGGGAAGTACTGATAAACTGTGCCGCATGACAAAGACTTCATTACTGACAAAGACGCTAACCTAAACCTTGGTTTATTTAATAAAATAACGGGTTGGTTTTCAAGGAGACTTTAACATTAAAGTCGGCTTAAGGCACTAGCCCACACTTTTACGCTTAGAACAATGCGTCGGTATTGGAAGTGCGGACTATTACCGTGAAGTATCAGGCGGTCTGTCTCTGCTGTACCCTGGAGTCACGGTACACTCAAAACCAGTATACACCAGGTGTATACTGGTGCAGCCAGTATACACTACACCGCATGCATTGGTCGGGCGGCTCTATTCGATTATCTGCGCCACAATTAAGTCGGCGTGATGAGTACTTCATTTCACGTTCACGCGCCTCGAGCAGCCTCCAACAATTACCGATAGGGTCCGCTGCGCTGCGCCAAGACCGCCGCCTGGCCGTCGGCAAACGAAGCGCACAAAATCACATTGTTCGCGCCGGATGAATAGCGCTAATTTGCTTTGACATGCAAATACATCCCAGTCACCAGCGTTCAAATCGATTCGGACGGCGTGATCATAGGTTTGGTCCAGCGACCACCGATGGGCCGTAAGAGGAGAGATGGGGAGGGGAGGGGGCCACGTGAGGGGCTGGGTTGCCCCCCGTCAGGGGGTGTCAGGCGCCTCCGTCAACCCCCGATCAGAGCAGGTGGACGCTGGCCAGCCGAGCCAACCACAATATTGTGACTGCGGCTTACACGGGCGGCACATTTGGCGCGGAGGGCCGCTCCGGCGCCAGATTGATGAGCCGCCTCCCGCGCGGCGCGGGGAGGGGCGGGAGGGGCGGCTGCGGCCCCGGGGAGCTGTCCGGGCGGTGACACCGGCATAGCTCAGTGGCTGGTGTCGGCGGGGATCGCAGCACTCCCGGCGGCGGCGTCACGCCCGACCCTGACGGTCCTGACAGGCTACCCGCCGGTGTTAATCCGCGAGCTCCTGGCGTCGGCGGACGCGGCGCGGATGGTTACTGGTTAGTGCCGGCCGCGACAGGTGGCGCACCTGTACCTGGGGACCGAAATAAATCGGTCGACGGCGTCCGGCCGGCAGCGGCTGGTCCCCGGGTCCGGCCGGCAGTGGCTGGTCCCCGGATTCAGACACCTGCTGTGGGAACTGCCTGCGGTGAAAGGCGTGGTGCCGCCGCCACCTGGTACCGTGTCGGCCCCGGACCCGGTCTCGCGCTCGGAGCAGTGTAGCCAGAGCCGTGATAGTCTAGTGGTTAGGACCCCGCGTTGTGGCCGCGGTAACCCCGGTTCGAATCCGGGTCACGGCAGACGGAACTTTTCTTAATGAAAATATCATGGGGCTGTGGTGGAGGGGTTGTCGGGGCTGAGCAGACAGACTAGCTTCTGATGCACTATGGAACGTCCGATTAATGCTGTGCAACATATCATGGTTTGCTTTGCTTTGCTCGGATTTGTCTCGTTAGGACATATTTTTTTACTGCGCTGACCGACAAAATCGCGAGGTGACACATGCGGTACCTATATACTGTTTGTATAGGAATTACTGATTTTATGATTTGTTCTTCACAAATGACAAATAGTCCGATATATTGTATTCACATATTATCACATTGCTGGCTCAGCCTCTGCAATCAATTCCTGGCTTCCTCGGCTTTGTAAGAGAGTGTGACAAACGTCCCATCAAAGGGCCAAAACCTGATACGCTGACAAATTATCCAACACGTCTGCAGCGCCACTGAAATATGGGCGCGAGCCCATCGTAGCCAGTACGCCGATGCGTGCGCATGGCATTAGCGTCAGTCAGGGATGATGGCCCAGCTGCTGGTTAGAACGTCTGAACCATGTCTGGACTGCCATGCCAAGCTTCCCCTCGCACCTGGCCCTACGTGACAGCCCTGTCAAACTACAGCCAGCGCTCCGACCAGCTATCGATTGGCCACGCTGTCAGCCGCCTGCCTTCTCTATGTGTGCAGAGGTTGAGACTTCAGTTGGATGTATCTGCAGGCAGGAACGTTTTTTGCTCGTCCTCTCGCGCGTCGGTCACCAATCAGCTGCGTTTTATTTTGCCGCACCTCCGGCTCTGATTGCGCCCTCCGCCGCCACAGAATCCTGTTAGATGGGCGCGCGCCCGCTTTGATAGAGGGGAGCCCTGAGTGACCTTAACTGCATTACCTTTGGACCGTCTGGCTGACACTTGAGGGGCGCCGGGCGGCAGCGAGGGGCGCCGGGCGGCAGCGAGGGGCGCCGCAGGGGCTGTCAGGGGAGGGAGGGGTCTGGCGCCCTCAGTCTGGGGAGGGGACTCTCTAGAGACTCTGCCGGACACGGCCTGAACAGGGATCAACACCGGCCAAGGCTGATCCCTCTTCAGAAGACTGGAACTGTTCTCCAGCCGGCCATTTTTTTCTGAAAAAGTTTGAGGAATGCGTATACGTTTAATTCCTCTGCACAAAGGAAACCACTAGACAATGTGGACGCCAGTCGCATTGTTGCAAAATAAACTACATTGGGATAGGAGCTTTGACAAATGGGTAGCAGTATAACTTACTTTTGAGTTGTGGTGCTGTGCATTTCCGCCGCTGTGACTCAGTAAACGCAAACTGCTCCCGAGACGACGAGAAACTTTCTGGCCTGTCCGTGAACATCGTAACTCTGTAGACCAGCCGATTCAAATAATGAACGAGTCCGCTCCTGGCCGCCCGAAGTTGTCCAGTCCGCTCCATTTCATTCCACATATGGTGATTGCACTCGGTAGGTTCCAGCGTTGAGCAGAAGCAGACGTCATCCTCCCTCCCCGCCCCCTCCCGCCCTCCTGCTGCCGCGGTCTCTGGCCATTACCATTCGAACGACACATCAAGATATCATCCGTGGCCGCCCCCACGCAATAAACGCTCATATGTCCCCGCACTTTTCCGCATTTTTCTTAATTAGACTACGGACACGGCCATAAATTGCCAGGGCGACCGTGGCTTTAATAACCGTTTAGGGGAGAAGTAAGTGGATTTGGGGTGAGGCGTGTCACGACCCAGACGTCCCGGCCATAAACAACCAGATCGCCAGGGCGAGAGACTGGCAGTGCGGCCGGAGCTGGGCGCCCCTGGGCGTCAGATGTCGAGACACCCCGCTGGGCTGCCCGCGGGGCGGCTGCGGGGCAGCGGAGGGCAGCAGAGGGCAGCAGAGGGCAGTGAAGGGATAGTCGCGGCACGGTGTGGCACCAAATGTGAGAGGATTCCTCGACAACCTCCTCCACGATCGTGAGACTTACAGAGGTCTCTGGAAGCCCCGTGTGTCTCCAGAGCTAGTGACTGTGTAGTGGCCTGTTTGATTTCTATGGGAGCTCCAGAGGCCCTGCTGTCTGGTGATGTGCCCAGCGCTGGCCTGTGTCCACCCAGACTGCAGACCGGGGCGGTGTGTTAATGCGGCGACGAGGGGACGCAGTTGAGGGCCGGCCAAATCCGATGAGTCGCCGCCGATAGCGCTCCCGGCCGCAGCAATGAGTCGGAGAAACTGACGGGCCGGAAAATTACCGCACCGCCGCCGCCGCCGGCCGCTCCAATTCAGCAGCACTACGCGCCGCCCGACAGTGTTGGGAGACGGGGCTCGCTGATGGCCGCAGCAGCTGTTCGATCCGTGTTGCTCGCCCTGATGTAACTCCCACTTTATACCTTTGATTGCCGGTCGTTAAGACATGCCTGTACTGCGCAATCCAAGATCGTAAGTCCACGCAAAGCAATGAACTTTAATGACACGCCGTCTGGATTGGACTCGTGCACAGTGAGCGTGCCAATTCCTTCCAGAAGATGTGTGTGTAGATGTTGCAATGCCAAATAATGTGCAACGCGTCTGATGCTGACACGCGGCTATGGCTTTGCTCGGCTAGGACACTAAGAACAACTGATGTACATTGATCAGTCTCCGTAGCCTCCTGGGTAATCACCTCAGTCGCTCATCTGCCACAATTGCCTGCGCTGACGTCGCTTGCTGCCAGTGGCCAGCAGAACAGTTTGTTCTGCTCTGACTCAGACTGCATGATCCCGACACGGCAGCACTGACCGTTGACCGTCTTCCGTTCCAGGCACCCACATGAGGTCACGCGGCATCCCGATGTCGGTGACGGACGTGTTCGACAGACACCAGGGCACGCACATACTGCAGGTACGCCATGCTTCTGAACCATGTCACCGAGCTGTGGCTGTGTCAGATGAGTTGCCCTGACAGCTGCACGCTGCAGAGTGACTCTGAACTCTGTCCTGTCCTGCAGAGTGACTCTGAACTCTGTCCTGTCCTGCAGAGTGCACTCTGAACTCTGTCCTTGTCCTTGCAGAGTGACTCTGAACTCTGTCCTGTCCTGCAGAGCTGACTCTAACTCTGTCCTGTCCTGCAGAGTGACTCTGAACTCTGTCCTGTCCTGCAGAGTGACTCTGAACTCTGCCCTGTCCTGCAGAGCGACTCTGAACTCTGTCCTGTCCTGCAGAGTAACTCTGAACTCTGTCCTGTCCTGCAGAGTGACTCTGAACTCTGTCATGCCCGGCCCGCTCATACCATGTCATGTCCTGCACAGTGGCTCCCAGTCCTGCCACGTTTTGTCCGGTCGGCTGATGCCGAGTTCTGCCGTCAGTCGGGCAGCACTGAGTCCTGTCCTGTGTCCTGTCCTGTCCTGTGTCCTGTCCTGTGTCCTGTCCTGTGTCCTGTCCTGTGTCCTGTCCATGTTCTGTGTCCTGTCCTGTGTCCTGTCCTGTGTCCTTCCTGGTTCTGTCCTGATGCCTGACTAAAAAACCTGATCCCTGTTGGTCCTTCCTGTGCTGTCCTGTCTCCTGTGTCCTTGTCCTGTGTCCTTCCTGTGTTCCTTTCCTGTGTTCCTGTCCTGTTCCTGTCCTGCTGTCCTTGCTCAGCTGTCCTGTCCTGGTCCTTGTCCTGTGTAACCTCCTGTGTCTCTGTCCTTTCTGTCCTGTGTCCTTCCTTGTCCTGTCCTGTGTCCTTGTCCTGATGATCCTTGTCTGTGTCCTTCCGTGTCCTGTCCTGTGTCCTCTGTCCTGTGTCCGTCCTTGTCCTGTTCCTGTGTCCTGTCCTGTTGTCCTCTGGTCCTGTCCTGCTGTCCTTGTCCTGTGTCCTGTTCCTGTGCCTGTCCTGTGTCCTGTTCCTGTGTTCCTGTCCTGTGTCCTGTCCTGTGTTCCTGTCTGTGGCCTGCTCTGTGGTAGTATAGTAGAGGTGCTGCTCGATAATGTGTACCGTGGCCGTGGACTACTCGCTACATGACTCTCGCCACGTCGTTACAGAGCATGTTGTCGTTGTCCAAGTAACCTGGTGCCTGGTGTGGCCGGCTGCTATGGAGCTGGCTCCACATGTCCCTGCTGTCGTGCTCTCTCTCCCTCTCTCGCTAGGTTGCTCAAGTTGTTCTGTGTCGTGTGTTGTCCTGTCCTGTTTTGTCCTGTCTGTGTCCTGTCCTGTGTCTGTCCTGTGTCCTGTTCCGTTGTGTTCCTGTCCTGTGTCCTGTTCCTTGTTCCTGTGTCCTGTCCTGTGTTCCATGATAACCTCGTGTTTGTTTGATACCTCGTTGTTAGATCTGTCGTGTATGACCTCTCTTCTGGATGTAATTGTGCCTAGTTAATGTAGAACATGTAACTGTTATACTCTCTCTCGCTGTAGAATCCTTCCTCGGTACACACTCGCTTCTAGGCTGAGCTGCCGCTCTCCTCGTATCTCGACGTATAGTGCTTACGCCTGCTTGTCCACATACTCTCTCCTGCGTAGTCGCCCCAGCTGTGCTTTGATCCACGTCTATCTCGATTCTCCTCGCCACTCGCTCGTTCTGCTACAGTGCCGCTCTGGTCTTCGTCTGGTCTTCCTCTCGTCTCTGCCTGTCTTCACCCCAAATGTTTAGTATCGGTCTCCGCCTCAGTCGACTCCTCCGCCACGCCGCACGTCTCGCTGGTGTAGAATACCGCTGTAGAGCGAGTGATACAGTCAGCCCCCGCTGTCGAATCCACTCGCGCCCTCGCTCTCACATGAGAACCGCGCTCGGCGAGCCAGTGCCGGCTGGTGTTGTCATACAAATGTCCGAGGCCGCACACAGCATGACGGAGCCTCTTTTACATGCGCACCGCACCTGTTCGGGCCCGCATAAGATCGGCGTAGGTCCGGCTCTGCCTGCTTAGGTCGGTAAATACCAGCTCTCTCTACCGCAGGGCCTCGGCCGACCGCACCGACTCGGTTTCCATCATTCGCTTTTGCGCTCGTCCCGCACTCGCCAGTACACTGCGTGTGACGTCGCCTTCAGAGGACAGTGGCGGCAGTTCTCTATGCGTCGCGAGTGATATGTGCTGGCAGGCCATGCGCGTGCCCTTGAGCGCTCGCCTTGACGGACTCCATGCAGAAACTGACTCATGTAACAAGGTGATTTGTGTCTGTTTCAGTCCCTGGACGGCTTCGCCTTCACGCTAGCCACGGATGGGAGGTTTTTGTACATATCAGAAACGGTGTCCATTTATTTAGGATTGTCACAGGTGAGTTTGCACTGTTGTGATTTGGAGGGTTAGGGAACGGGCAGCTCGAATGGCATTTGTCTTGGTGTGAAGACGTGATTACTGAGTTGTACTCACGGATAGTTATTGAAGTCATCTAGACTGGAGGGATGTCGCATTTTGTGGACGAGTTGACCCCTCCCCTGATTTCGACCGAAGCAATGTTCATAAGGCCTCAGCTCTATTTCGCGACAACTAAGCGTGGCTGTCGGAGCCTCCGAATTCCACTCCATGATTACGGTATAGAGTCTTCTACAATCGAGTGCCATGCCCGAGCACTGCCTGCACGCACGTAACGACAAGTTGCACCGCCGCGACGTCGCTCGGAGCCTGGCCTGAACCTATCAGCACCGTGTCGATTTATATACTTTTGGGGGTCCCCCCCAAAAAAAAACACATTTTAACATTAGGCCTATGGCGTTGCATGGTAAGAATGGGATTATAATCGATTAAACTAGCATTGGGCCCCCCAATCATTTTCAGAAATTGGCACTCCTGCCTATCAGCTCTGTCCCAGCCGGTATGGGGCCGATCACCACCGGTATACTGGCACAGCCAGTGTATCGCTACACAGCAGTCTCAGTATGGATCGGTGGTAAACGAGCCACTCAGCCGGCGGCCGGTGTAGTTTCAAGTGCTCGCCGCTCGTGACGGCCAGCTTTCCATCAGAAGCGCCCAGTTTTCAATTACCATAAACCATGCTAAAGCCCAGTTCATGACCCACCCATCATGAAATATTTCAGTCGGCCGGCTTATCAAATGACGCCGCTGAAAGCGCCGATTGACCGGTCAGACAATTACCCGCCAAATTGACAGTTTACCCGCCAACATGTATCGACAGTGCGCCCCGCCCGCTGCTTGTCGCGATTGATGGCCCCCGCGGCCGAAAACCCGTTCTCGTCCGTGGCCGGTCTAATATCGGTAAATTTGCCCGCGCTAACGGCGACCGGCAGTAAACCGCGCCAATGAGGCTGCGCGCTGCAGCCAATTAACGGGTCGTGTGGAGGCGACGCCGCCTGTGACGTGTGTGTGTGTGTGTGTGTGTGTGTGTGTGTGTGTGTGTGTGTGTGTGTGTGTGTGTGTGTGATGTGTGTGTGTGTGTGTGTGTGTGTGTGTGTGGTGTGTGTCTGTGTGTGTTGTGTGTGTGGTGTGTGTTGTGTGTGTGTGTGTGTGTTGTGGTGTGTGTGTGTGACTGTGTGTGGTGTGTGTGTGTGTGTGTGTGTGTGTGTGTGTGTGTGTGTGTGTGTGTGTGTGTGTGTGTGTGTAATGTGCTGTGTGATGTCTGCGTGTGTCGGAGTGTGTGCTGTATGAGGTGAGCCGTGTCAGGTGCGATGTAATGTACTTACAATACACCTATGCCGAGTTATATATCCAGTGTGCCTGAACATGCAGTATGATGTGTGTGATGCATGTATGTGCCATATGCCGTGTGATGTGTGATGTGTGCAATGTGCATTGTCCCGTGAACGTGTCAAGTATGCTGTTCCTATGATATGACGTAGACTGAGCGCTGTACGTCGCCTGGTGCTTGTTTTGTTGTATGTGTCTGTGCGTCTGAGGTGACATCGCAATAAGCTGACCGGCCGGCTGTCTCGTCAGGTGGAGATGTGTGGCAGTAGCATTTTCGACTACATCCACTCTCAGGACCACGCCGAGTTCGCTGAGCACACCGGTCTGACACTCAGCAATGGCCGGCCGCTCGCGTCGCCGGGCGAGGAGAACGCTGGACCGGTCGGCACGCACAACCCGGACGGTGAGTGAGTGTAGCGTCCTGGACCCCACTATAGGCAACACAGCCCCAACGGCCAGCTTTAGCTGTATCCCGTCCCGTCACTCCTTCCCGGTCAGGCGACCAGAACATGTTGGACCGGTCAGCACACCTGATCCCGGTGGTAGGTCGTGCCTGCTTCTCCCTAAGACGGCGCACAACCACGTCAGGGAGCTCTGGCTGCGTGCCGTCCTGCCTCCCAGCTTATCCGACCGGCTCGGTCCTCACAACATGGGTGGCACGTTCTGTCCGTCAGCCCGTCTGAATACTTGTCACAGTGCCGCTACTCCTTACACCCCGGGACACCTACCAGCGGACGGTGAGCTCACTGGTATGTGTGACGTCCTCTCAGTGGGACGCGGAGCTTCCTGGTATGTGTGACGAGTCGTGACGGGTCAGCGATGGGTGCCACCGGGTCAGCTTCTATTGTCATCGCGCCGCTGAATGCTGTCTGCAGGAAAAAGTCGATTTGGACTGGGCGGACCCCAGCCATATAAAACACGCACTACTAACGTTTTATGAGATGTTCCCTTTTTGTCTACAACGTAACACAGAAGCCCAGATCGTTTATCTCCAAATGGGTAACACGATAATGGCCAATATACCCATTGTTCTCCCGAAGCATGTCATCCCACACGTATGCTGTAAATCACACTGACAAGATATCCAACCGGAACAAAAAGCATCGACCAGCGGAGAGAATGTTCTAATCAGGTGCTTTGACCAGACTTCATCGAACTGGGAGGCCTGATACAAACCCACCTTGGAGTCGCATCGCTTCAATTACCGTCTCGAGCTGCCTTTAAAAGGATTGGGCGGCGGCTTTGTCGCGTTTGGTATGCCGCTGTGGCGGGCACCAGCCGAACTCTCTCTGTCTCTCAATAAAACGTGCCGGCCGGCCAGCTCCAGACTTCAGATAAACGGCCGTAACGGACGCTATAAAACAAAATCCGCCGCGCACTTAAGCCGGCCTGGAGCCATCCGGAGCTAAATACTTTATGGAGCGGCTGGCCGCCGGCCGGGCGCGCACGTGCCCCACATTCGACGGGGGCCCGCCGCGGGGGCGGGGGGTGAGGGGGGCAGTGGCCGCCGGTGGACCAGATGGCCAGCCGGCGGCCTGCCGGCGCCATCGCGGCGGTGGCGGGACAGAGACAGAGGACAATGCAAACATGAGCCCCCACCGACCCCACCCAGGCTCTCATCGCGAGTCCCGGCGCACAGAACCGTCCCTCCGCCCCAGGTGCGCTTGGCCAGGCAGTACAGCGCGGATTTCAGCATCGCATGAGCACTGTAACCGTGCCCAGATCAGACAAGATGTGCTGACGCTGGACGTCCGGTGCATGGCTTCTTCCGAACTCTAGCTTGTGTGACCGTAGCAAACTCTATACGAAGCACAAACAGCACTGATGTGCCACTGTGTTCATTGTAAGCCCAGAAGAAGTGTCACAATGTCTAGAAGAAGACAGAACAGCTAAGACGATGCTCCGCTCTTGAACGGCGCACTGGCCTGTGAACCGCGAAGTGCGCTGCAGTGCAGCTGTGATGGTGATGTCCGCCCGCCCACATGCAGCTCCAACAGCCACCTCCGCGTGGGGATGGTGACCAGGTGCGCCCCCGGCTCCGCCGCGCCGTCGGAAGCTGTCTTCAAACTACACCTGTCCGGTCACGTCCCGCCTGCCAAGCCGCCGAGGCCGTCTCAGGATCAGGGGGCTTTGGTCGAGACGACTCGGACGAGCCGAGGTGCTATGGACGAGTTGAGCTCAGGGGCGTCAGGTGACGCACGCCCACAACGACAAGTCCTTTCACCTTTACGTCGACTCACCTGACCTCAAGCAACCTCAGTCTGGCTCCCAAAGTGACCTCAGTCTGACCTCCAGCAGCCCTGTCTGATCCTCAATAGTTTCACTCTGATCTCAAGTGACCTCACCTCACCCTATTGACCTTGCCTGATTACTACCTCAAGCTCAACTCTAACCATCTCACCTGACGGTCCTATGTCCAGTTGACCTCCCGTGACCCAGTCTGACTCGTCCTCGCAACATAATGCCTCGCGATATCTCCTCGCATGACGCTAGTGATCTGGACTCCACACGGCTTCGACGCTGAGCGCACACTGTTACGGAGAAGTCCACGCTCACAAACGGGTGCCACTTCAAACGCCCGGAATATCGTCTGGATATTCTTATGTGAGACCCTAATGCCATGATGTAATTATGAGTACCTATGTGTTATTTGAGTGACTATTGTACTTATTGACTATGTTGATGAAAGACGTATTGTTGCATTTATGAATCCTGGTGCGGGAGTGAATTGACCTATGTGTAGAAAACCTGGTTGATATGAGGAGATGTGGCGTAAAAGAACCTATGTAATCAGGAGGTCGGCGAGAAACCAGCCACAGGAGACACAGGACTGTGCCGAGATGACCATGGTACCCCAGAATCCACAGACCTCCGGGATGAGGAAGCATGACACCGCAGGGCGGCCCCACGGGGCAGCGGGCCGTCCCCCGCCGTTAACCAGCGCAAACATATCCGGGGCCCCAGACTGGCACGGGAGGCCCCCACGCCCCAAAAGGGGCCTCCCTGGCGTACAAGCCAAAGAAGAAGTGATTGCCGGTGAGTGCGAAGTGGAAGAAGCCGCAGGACGCCACTGAGCCACCAAGACGTGATCAGGAGCCCCAGACCAGACAGCCCAGACCAAACGACCCCCGACAGACAGGGACCCCCAGGAAGACAGAGGCCCAACGGAGCCCACAGCTAACAGCCCCAGACAGGCCCCCAGCCAAGGCCCCCAGAGCAGGAGGCCCCCAGCAACAGAGGCCCCAGAGTGCAGGAGGCCCCCATACGAGACGGAGCCTCACAGACCAAGGCCCCGACGGCTGGAGCCCCCACACCACACACGTAGAAGAGGCCCCAATAAAGGCCCCCAGACTAACAGAGGCGACGAACAGGAGCCCCCAGGACAGCCGAGCCAGACAGAACCCATACGCAGAGCCCACGGAAGGCCCAGCAAACAGAGGCCCCCAACGAGGCAGAAGGCCCCCATACAGACAGAGCCCCCGGGTGAGAAGGAGGCCGCAACGATGAGGACCCATAGCAAAAAGGAGCCGCGAAAACAGGAGGCCAACGGACAGGGCCCCAGGCGGGCCAGGTACGTGCAGGAGCCGCGGAGAACAGGACCCCCGGGCCAGGAAGAGCCCGTATTACGGAGCCGGCTAAGAAGCATCGTCCCCGGTGTACTGGCAGGATGACCCCTGCCCACGAGAGAAGGCCCGTGACGACAGGAGGCCCCCGGGACTAGACAGGAGCCCGAAGAACAGAGGCCCGGAGACGACCCGGGAGAGCAGGACCCCGGATGCCTACTTCCTGTGGCAACGGGCCCCAGGTACAAAAGGCCCTAGCCCTAAGATGGGAAAAGCGGGCCACTTGCATGAGGAGAGCCGCCATGCACGAACAGAGGGAAGCGACAGGGCCCAACAGAAACAGGGAGCCCCATCCCCCAATGGAGCCCGGGCGCCAGCCGTACAGAGGCCGGCAACAAAAACCAAAGGTCCGCCCTGCCGCTGGCAATACAAGAAATGATGCGGCAAAACTAACACAAAGCGCACCGCGGGGCGAGGCGCGAGGGGCAAAAGCAAGGCAAAGATGCGGCAAGGCAGTAGCGACCGGATGGAGCGCAAAAGAGCATGGAGGCCCCAGGCCGGCCCAGGTGGGAAACGAATAGGAGAGTAGCAGTGGCCCAAAGTGCGACCAAGCCAATTCCAAGACACATAGCAGGAGGGGACCAAGGAGGACCGAGGGGGGAAACCAAATAGCCAAGCGGCCGGGACAGGATGCCTGGGGGAACGGAGGAAACGGAACCGTGACGAGGGGTGGTAAAGGATGCGAAAAACGAGGTACGCAAATATTGTGTGAAAAGCGCTGAGGAAGAGAGAGGAAGAATAGAGAGTAAGAGGAAATGTGTGAAGCAAAGCCAGGGCCGGGAAGCCGTATATGAGTGGATTGAAAAAGTACTGGTTCATAGTGACGGTCAACCTGGTACCCCGTGAAAGCAACTAAGGTGGTTAAGCGCTGACCAGACGATTACCAAAATCGGTCACACAATTTTTTTTGGTACCAAAAATATTTTGGTTTGCCGATTGACACCACTTAATGAGAATGCATATCAGGTCAAGATTCAAAATTTCGCGCCGCTTCCCGTCGGCGCAATCCTGTTCGTAATTCCAAGAGTTTCAGGACTTGATCCCCTCTCCAAAAAATATTCGAAGTTTGTATAGCTGATTTCAAAACTGGTGTCACTGGTTTCAACGCTGAAAGGGCAGACCCTCAGTTTATTAACTCCAGATTCTAAAAAGTTGTGTATTGGGCTACATCGCGCCTTTCCCATACTGCATTTTCTATCCTTTAAACATGCTTTTTTCATACCTTTGTGCTTTTAGACCCTTTTCAACGCCTTTGGGAATGGGGCCCATTCCCAAGGCAGTTGAAACGCTTGGCGCATTTCTTCTCGTTCTTTCTGGGAATTGATTCTGTTCATAATGGTGCTGTAAGAGTAATATTAAATGGAAAATATACTTAAACACGCGCTCTTGAGGGCTCTGTATAACACACGCCTCTGAAGGGGGGGGGGGTAAAGAAACAACATCGGTACCGCTATAGGCTCAACTTGATGAGGCCCCTACAGCCAGGGGGCCCCCCTGAGAGGGGCCCTGGAGAGGAGCCCCCCTCGACTTTGCCCCCCAGGTAAAAATCTAAAACTCAGAGTGCTCGTCCCCTTGACACATGTTGACGACACTGTACCTGACCTATGTGTGTCGCGTCGCCTGCCGCACGTGTGGTCTGCTGCAGTGTTCTCCCGAGCGCGCACGTTAGCGCCTTCTCTTCACAGCCCAAGACGTCCTCCACGAACCTGCTGGTCTGGTCGCCATTGGCGATAGCGATTGCCCCGTCCGAGCCAGCAGCCTCTCTATAATCTGCTGTGTAGAGCCCGTGTGACGCCGTACATGTTTCATTCATCCGGTTCACTTCTCGACTTCCCATGATCGCTTCACTTGCCGAGCCCCAAGTGAGTGCCGGTGGAGCTAGGGGTGCGGGTGGAGGGTAGGTGCCGAATGTGAGCAGGCTGGCCCGAGGCCGCATCCAAGTAGTCGGTGCGCCGGGGTCCGCGGCATGGAGTATGTGGTGGGGTTCCCCGAACTTGTAATTAGAGACGTCTGTCAAACGTGGCTACCTAGATTCCAATTAGTGTTTGTATCATCACGGATCTTACCACTTGAACTGATGGAAGAATGTTTAATTTAAACATTTTTAAGAGTACGTTATTTATTTGAACTCGAGTCATCATTTAAAGCGCTACGTACACCAACGCAATCGCTCGAACTACTCGAGAATGTTAAAAGTATGAGACTATCGGCTCGTCGTGTTCACTGTTCGGCCTGCTGACACGTCCGTTGCCTCCGGCAGGGTGTCTGAGATGCTGGACTACAGCGCCGAGGACCTGACGGGCCGCAGTCTGTATACCCTGTGCCACGGCGAAGACGCCCACCTGCTGCGGAAGGCGCACGTCGACCGTAAGTGGCTCACCATGCCTCCCCGCCTCCTCGGCAGACTGGACCGGGCTCTGACTCTGGGAAGTCCGCCCGGCCGAGTCTGGCTGACCCACCGCTGTTGATATGCAGCTCACAGCGTGGTGTCGACAATTTACGTTCGTTTGGTGTTAATAAACGCGCTCCTGGTTGATTTACACCCCGGCAGCCACCGGCGGGCCGACTGGGTGGACTCTGTGACTGGCTCTGTGCCCCGCCCCACCGGCTCCGGATTTCCCGAGGATCCCAGGGATTTCCCGGCCCGGCCTGGCAGCACGGGGTCACGATCTTTCAGCTCTGACTCCCTCTCTGTCTGCCTAGCTGAGATGATTCCACTGACGTCACTACGTGTGTGTTTCAGTGCTGAACAAGGGCCAGGTGCTCACCGGGTACTACCGGCTGCTGAACAAGGCGGGCGGCTACACCTGGCTGCAGACCTGCGCCACAATCGTGTGCAATAACAAAAACGCCGAGGAGCAAATGATTATCTGCGTCAACACCGTCATATCGTAAGTGTCGGTTAATAGGCCGCTTTGTACAGTGGAGACGCCGCCGGACCAGTTTTTGCTGTCGGGCGATGGTGAAGCGAGGCTATTAGTGAAGCGATTGACAGTCAAGTGGACGGAATTAATAGAACATGGGACAGCTGAACGGCTGAATAACGTCAAGCTCAATCTAACTCGGCCTTTCCCGTCCTTGGGTTAGTTTTTGTGTTAACCACCTTGACGAACTGACCCCCTGCCCACTATCTTAACAGGCGGATGTACCCCTGACTCTTCCGACTACTCCTGAGTCATGACTCCCCTGACTCTTCCGACTACTCCTGAGTCATGACTCCCCTGACTCTTCTGACTCCTCCTGAGTCATCCCTCCCCTGACTACCCCTCACTTCTTCTGACTCCTTCTCTCTCCACAGGCGGACCGAGCATGACGGCATTTTTATGGACCACTCCCAGATGACGGGCGGCGTTCAGACCAAGCCGGACGACGGTGGTGGCCTGCCGGCGACCGGCACAGATCGAACAGGTCAGTTATCGGGCCTCCCTCGCTCAGAGGCGCTCACTCGCTCACACCGGAGTGGTCAGGTCCGGTCTCCCTCCTTCCGCTCACCAACCCCGCTCACACAGCGTATCTGGAGGCGACGTTATGGGATCCGCCAATAGTGGCCGTATAATGGTCAAGGGGAGCGTACCTGTGAGTATTGGTGGCATCACTTTAATGTGACGTTTGATTGAGTAAGGATTATAAATCAACATAACGTGGGAGTATGCATTATCTGTTGCCCATCGAAGAACATAAAAAGGACGTCCTTCAACTAAAATACGGCATTTATCATCCAATCGTTCTTGACAGGAAACATTTCACCACCGACTTAATTCAAACCGGATACATTTGTTCTCAGACTCCTTCGTATGATGCCGGAAACATGCAATATTCAAATGTATTTTTTACTTGCATCGCATTCGTCAATGTCTTCTAAGTTCAATGCGAGGTGCTTCGAAGCCAGAACGGCACCGTGTTGTGCAGCTGACTTCGAGGTCTGCTTGTCGGAACTCGTGAACACCCAGACGTGCATTTTGTCGCATGAGCTGGCGCCGTTGTTTTTGCCTTCGCCTAAACACCGCTTTAACTCTACAAAAAGTTGTCATTCTGACTGACTGGACATTGTTCGGCGGTGGCGGGATATGTGAGGCCCACACATGGTGGGAAGCGTGTTGACAGCGTCGTCAGCGCCGCGGAGACGTAGGGTCGCCTATCGCAACTGAAGCTCACGATAACTGTCCACAGATGGCGGCAGCTCTGCGTCAGAATCGTCACCGGGTGGCAGTGAGAATACGAGCGATCTGCGCATAGAGGGAGTAGTGGAGTCAAAAGGATCTGCCAAACAGGTGCTCCAGGACCATACCAAAGTGAAAACAGAGGTGAGTTGAGTCCACTTCTTGTCACACTGTAAGCCATGATCTCTCAAGGGAGGCGAGTGATGTGTCGTATTTGACCTTCCTTGTGCGGTAAAAATTGTCTTGATTTGCTTGCAAATCAGTTGTATGACTTTTGCCGTAAGATGTGTGTTTCGCATAAAAAACTACGTAGCCTTCCCCTCAATTACGTTTTTCACTCTGTAGCTTAATTCAGCTTAATTCAGACAGTGTTACAAATATGGCACTGGCTTGCGACTGCCATCGTTGTTACCTACAACATATGCCTTCTCTCTAACACCGCTGTTTTCCGGCAGACGAGTCCATCGTTCGAGACACCGGAGCGGCCGGAGCCGTCTGGCTCAATGAACCTGTCCGTGGCGCCCCCTGTGGCCCCCCTCTCCACCAACACCCCCGCCGCCGCCACCGCCGCCCCGGACACGGCCCGGTCCCGGAAACGGAAACTGGCGCCGGAGGAGGCGCCGGAGCCGCGGCCGGCACCGAGTCCGCGGGTTTCAGCCGAGCCGCCCCCGGAGCGGGCCGCCGAGCCGCGCTGGAAGCCGCCCCGCTGCGGAGGAGACGAGACCAGCTCTGTCAAGGAGCTCGAATCGGCCATGTCTAAACACCTGCCCGGTGAGCCGACCGACTTCAGTGCCGACGCCCTGCTGAGGAACCAGCAGCGGCCGACGATCCAGTGGATCGGCGCCGGCGGCCAGGCGCCAGCCTCCACCCTGCTGCGCCAGCTGTACGCCAGCAGGGAGAGCGTGATTCGATCCAACATCCAGGCAGCCGCCAGCCGCGCCGCCTACTACCCCGACATGCAGAACATGCTGCCCACGCCGCCTGGCGGCGAGTCGTACAACGAGCAGTTCTACAAGCTGGCGACAGATGGCTACGCGCTGCCTTACGGAGGCGGAGGCGTGCCGGCGGGGTACGACTATCACACGATGACGCCGCCGTCGTCAGTGTCGCCGCGGGACAAGGCGGCGCACGGCGAGCAGTTCGACCCGCGGTTCGAGACGTTCAAGCCGCAGCCGTACCCGTACCTGGCCGGGCTGGACCAGAGCCAGTTCGGAGGAGACGCGGGCAGGCTGTACCCCGACCCGGCAGGGTTCCACCTCTACCACAGTTCGCCAAAGTCGCCCGGCAGCTACGATGCGCTCAAGTCGCCCGCCTGGTACGCACCACAGTCCTAGGGCCGCGTTGCGGCCCGGCGCTGGGGCTCAAAGACTATGAGAGAGAGAGGATAGGACTCCCTGAGGTCCCAGGGCCTGTGACCTGTGATGCGTCACACTGGGGGGGGGGGGCGTGACCTCTCGTGACCTCGGAGGACGGACTGGCAACGCAGCCGAGCGCTTCTGTGCAGTGGACGGCGATCCAGCGAGAGTTTGTTACCTGGAGAGTGTCGTTCCTGACCTACTGACCATGACCTATGACCTGTGACCTCTGAGCCGCGCCGTCCGATGACCGGTCCGAGGCCGTTTGTCCCCCACCTGACCTGGCCAGGTGGTCTGACCCCGCCTGACCTGGCCGACCGGGCACCACTGACCCCGACAGCCCCTGGCCGCCAGAGTCCGGCGTCTGGGATCGCATCTCGCCCTGGCAGCAGTTTAGCAGACCGTTTTGAGCCGCGGAGTATGTTTGTTTCCTCCGGCGTTGTCTGCCCCGCCAGTGACGCCCGTCGGCAGCTCGAGCAGCGCTCGAATCTCAGATGTCTCCGACCAGTCCGACTTACACGCATATCATGGTGTCATCGTGTCATTTGGTGAGCTGCGATCGCGCCTGCTTCGCTCGCGTACAAACCGCCGAGTATTCCTTTCCGTCTCCGTTGTTGGACTAGTGTGCGTGTGTATGCGTGTGTGTGTGTCGGTACGCGTGCCAGGAGGCCGTTTTGGGGACCGGGAGAGCTTCCGGGCTGGCGGTGGGCCGGGTTGCTCCCTGGCCAGTCGAGCGAGGTGGAGGTTGGAGGCGAGCTGGCGTCTTCAGTATCTGTGATTCCTAGTTTACGTTGTTTACCGTACTTGTGTGTGCGCGCCGTCGGTAGATGGCGGCACCGCTGCGGCGTCGCTCCGCCGCCGTGGATAGGGTACGATTCCATAAGCGACGGCCGGGCGTGGGCGCGCCGCGCCGCGAAAGACATGGCAGCTGAGATGGGAGTGTAGATATCTTAGACTCGACGATGACAGGTGCGCGCGGAGGATTATTTATTCACGTGTGTACATAGCTGGCAGCGCAGTAGGTTGTTGAGTTTTGTTTTGGAGCGGGGCCGCCGCGACGGCAGCCAGTCGCTCTCCAGAGACATGAGCTGCCACTTATTCACCGCTTAGTATTGTCGTATCCGCATTCTTAGTCGATACCTAGTTGTTCTCGCAATCATTTAAGTGTTATCGAAAAATAAAGGATCGAGACACAACAGACGAGCCTTTGACAGTTTCTGCTGGCTAACGGAGAACGACTATCGGTTAATGGCTACCGTTTACGAGATTAACGGGACAACGGTCTTCTTCATAGCCTGTCCATTGAACTATCACGAACTATCTTTCAATCTATCATACTGGACTATATCTCCAAATTTATACTTGGAGTATTGAACTATTTGACTATCTCGAGGGGCGCTACTAACAAGTTCACCTTGCTGTACCTATCCAGCCCCCAGCTCCAGAGGTCCCGTTGGATAATGAGTGAAGCACTGAACTCTGAATGCAAGGGTCCCGGGTTCGAGACTGGGTACAGGTAGGGTCATTCGGTTCTCCCGCTGAGGACGGCGTCAGACGACAAGTGACGGCTGCCACGTCGTCATAAAGCCCCCCAATACCGCCACCATATCACAACCACCTCTCCAGCCAGAAGGGACAGCGGAATATATCGAGTCGCGAGAAGAAAAGATGCCCCGTGGTCAGAACTCAGCAGCACTCCTGCAGTCGAGCGGTGGTTTGTACACTTTATTAGCACATAGCACACATGCACCGCGTTCTTACAGCTCTGATGACCAACATGGACCAAACATAGACGATGGGTGATGACGGCTGGGGATGAGTGCGATTCCAACCGATACAGCTAATTCACCAACATGGAGCCGCGGAGGTATGCAATGGCGCACCGACGAATCACTTCTGCGCATACAAGCAGCATATACGGGAGATGAGTGATGACACATTTCAAACACTAGACCATTGGCCAACGCATCATCCCAGAAACCAAACCGGCATTGTCTATCTGGCGCTGTTGGCAAACAAATCACAACTGTACAGTGTACACCCGCGGTATGAGCGGGCTGCCGTTGGGCACCGCCAGACCCATTGGACGGTGAACTCCTCAGATCGCTGTCATGCCGGCATGTCAGTCTGTTGAGCTAGTACACATCCTCCGTCACCTGAGGTCCCTCCAGCCCCGGTCATAGACCTGACGTCCCATCAGAGTCCCGCCGCGGACCTCACCGCCTGTCATCACCGCAGACAACGCAGCAGGTCGTCCTTCTGCGAGGTGAGGAAGTCGCCAATCAGCGCCAGCGTAGGCTCTGAGCGGCGGATCTGCTGCAGCATAGCCAGGCGGAACTCCTCCCGGGCGCCCTTGTCCACACCGCGGGTCGAGATGGTCCGCTGGCTGCACAGGGGGGGGGGACGTCAGACGGTTGGTGGAGGCACTGGAGGGGCGAGGGTGGGGTCGGTGGAATAGCGGCTGTCTGCACACGGCCAGCTCAAGAAACAGCCGTCTGCCGACTGCTGAGAGCGACGCTGAGTCAGTGGACTGAACGACATGAACTGTATGGACAGTGGGGCACTCACGAGACACAGACATGGTCAGCGAGACGCTCATGAGACACAGGTGTGGATAGTGAGGAGCTCATGAGACACAGGTGTGGATAGTGAGGAACTCACGAGACACAGACATGATCAGCGAGACACTCAAGAGACACCAGGTGTGACATGCAAGACACTAAGTCATAAGATACAGGTATGGACAACTGCGAGACACTCATGATACATTGCGACACAGACGCACAGTAAAGCAGTGGCTCCCGAGACACAGGCCAGGCATGCACACCAAGACGACACTCATGAGACACAGGCATGGGCAGCGAGTCACTCATGAGACACAGACATGATCAGCGAGACACTCATGAGACATAGGTGTAGATAATGAGGAACTCATGAGACACAAGTGTGGACAGTGAGGAACTCATGAGACACAGGCCATGTCAGTTCCGACACACGTCATGTCAGCATTGGTGTCATGTACTGACCGGGGCTGCTGAGCAGGCATCAGGCTGAACGTCAGACCTCCGCCATGTTCCGTGTTCAGGTACACAAACTCCTCGACGATGTCGGGGCAGGTGACATACTGCACAAACTGCGGGTACGTGAGCGTGTCGTGCTGCTGGATCAGCTGCACCACCTGGCAGACACACGGACAAACAGGGGTCAGCACCCGGCCCGAGTTATAGCACACGACATGCAGACCCGAACCACACGCAAATACAGGGCCCGCTGCGGACGAACGCTGCCCTAACACTATGTGCACGTACTGCATTGGCTGACGCCACAGTTAACATCAGCTCAAGTGCCGCCACCCGACGTTTCCCCGTCTCCGGTAGCGAAGTCAGTGCCGACGGCGTACCTTGGAGAAGGTGGGCTCCTCAGTGGGCCAGTCGTACTGCAGCAGCACGATCAGGTGGCCCACGGCGTTGTCCTGGAACGCTTCCGGGCTCAATACCTTCTTCTGTGGGGAGCGAACAGCAGACCGTAGTTAGGACAGCGGATATACATAACGGGACACACAACACTCAAACAGTCACTACATCTTGTCCGCTAAGGCAACACACATGATATGATGGTCGTAATGCCTTCCATTTGCTATCTACGCAAGTCAATACCGATGCGGTGAAGTATTTTGTGGTTTTGAAAACACGGTATAGTATAGTGTTAATAGAAAGCTCTTGTCATACGGCATAACAATATAGATGCTTGACGTTTGGAAGATCTAACCAGTACATCTCACCATGGTAAAGAATGGGAGGACCATCCTGATAAATTCAACTCCAGGTTCTCATACTAGCATTCAACTGTGGCCAGCGGCGCCAGAGAAATTCACAAGTACGCGGCTGACTCAGCTTAGACAAAAAAGAGGAGGCACCACTTGAGTAAAGTGAGTCTCATACTCGAAAGGTGCATTATGGACCTTTACTTAAGGGAATAGTTCACCTTTAAACATTAGTTTTGAGGTTTGAGATAGAAGTTGTGGCGCATACGCGAAATGACTTGTTGACGCTTTCACATTTCCAAGACCTCTTATTTTGTATTCAGTCCTAAAGTCGGGACGGTTATACCCCGGTAATCCAATCTAATTTGCTGAGCGACGATGATTATGACGGCACGATGACGTAAGACTTTGGGAAAGTGTAAGTGCTGGACAAACCATACTGTTCAGTACCTCATTCTTTTTACTGCCAAGAATGAACTTTGTCAGGTAATGCTATGCATAGCTGATTTTTGATGTTTTAAATCTCTATAAAACATTTTTCTAAACAACGTTCTGTAGCGTATGCGCTCGCGCTCAGCGCTGGCCTGAACGTTCCAGGCTCCGCTGTCAATGTTGATCTGTCCCTCCCCCACTCACCGAACCCACCTCGCACCAGTATGCGCGTGCGCCTGTTTGATTGGCCGCCGCGGCGCAGCCGACCCGGTGAACCTTGTGACACATAATCCCAGACAGCCGCCCCAGAGCACGGACAGTGAGCGACGATGGCGGACACTACACTTCATAGTTAATCTAATTAGTGTACGAAACCTACTTAAGCAAGTACTGTTGATGCCGTTTTTTTCAAGCGTTTTTATTTTCCGGCATCTTCAAACAAGTACTGGCAAGTGCCAATCCATTGTATACGACACCGATCCCTTACTAAATTCAATGGACGTTGCGTGCTTCTCAGCCAGCTGATTTCGCATTACTTTGAGGAAAAAAATATGAATTATTCACCAATAATTGACATTTTAATTTGGCTTTTTTCCGCCAGTAAATATAGAGTTTCTTTGACTTACTAGTAATATGATAACTTAATTTCTTGCTTCTCTTCATCATTTCTGAACTTTTTCTCGCTTTTTTCAAGGTGAACTATTCCCTTTAAAGCAAATACATAAGGTAAATACATCATACTAAAACATATTAAATGTAATGAAAAGTAAACAACGTCAGAGAATAGAAGCATACTAAAACCACGTATCGCTGCCTACCTGTAGACAGAGTGTGAGCACTTTGATGCAGTACTTGCTGACATCCGCCTGTGTATAGCTGAGGAAGTGCAGGTGTCGGTTCTGGGCGCACTGTGCTACCACCTGGGACTTGGCCGGGTCTCCCAGGGTAGTTGGCAACAGCGGGCCGGTCAGGATATGAAGACACAACTCTCCGGCCAGCTGTCAACACACAGAGGGCGGGGAAGGCCGCGTCAGTCACCAGAGGGCGGGGCCGCGTCAGTCACCAGAGGGCGGGGCAGGCCGCGTCAGTCACCAGAGGGCGGGGCAGGCCGCGTCAGTCACCAGAGGGCGGGACAGGCCGCGTCAGCCATCAGCCACGTCAGTCATCAGGGGCGGGACAGGCCGCGTCAGTCACCAGAGGGCGGGGCAGGCCGCGTCAGTCATCCAGAGGGCGGGACAGGCCGCGTCGTCAATCATCAGGCTCACACGTCAAAACTGGGGTCAAGACAACCTCTTATAATAGAAACATCCGTGACAGCTATACACAAAAAGACGACAAACAAATCAACATGAGCGGAGCACTTTGAGCTTGGGATGCTTAGCCTCTACAATGGCGCTACTTACCTGGTAGAAGTCTCCGATACCTAGCTAGCTAGCCTCTGCTGGGGCGCTACTGACCTGTTAGTCTCCACCTGTGTACCATTGATTATGCCATCTTCGTGGGGCGCCTTCCTGACTGGACTAGTCTCAGGTTATAGCGCTAGCTCTCTTTGCTGGGCACTACCTACTAACCTGTTAGTCTCGGTGCCGAACGCAGCGGCTATCCTCTGCAGCAGCGCACGGCAGCAGTGCGGCCCTCCTACGCCAGGGGCGCTGGTGGCGGGCGGCAGTCGGGCGGCGTCCGTGCGGAAGGCCAGCTCCTGCAGCCGACCGCTGTACAGGTGGACGTCGGTGACGAACGACTGGAACCAGGGCCAGCTGTTGCCGCTGAGGTGCTGCCACACCCGCTGGAACTCTGTCGAAGACATTCTAACATTAAACTTATCCTCCACACCGTTTGCAAAAAAGTGCCTGGTAATAGCTGGTAGGCCCCTATAATGGCATTAGGACACATTGGGACACATTGGGACACATTGGGACACATTAGGACACATTAGGACACATTAGGACACATTAGGACACATTAGGACACATTAGGACACATTAGGACACATTAGGACACATCAGGACACATCAGAACGCATCAGCACACATCAGCACCACATCGAATGATGCGTAGTGCGTATGCTCAAAATTACACTCACTCCAACAATACCTGTTAAAACTCGCCAAATGTAATTCACATAGATATATGTAAATTGTACTAGTCATAAGGGTGGATCATCTACCACGTGCCATTCTCCAGCACGGGTTTATGTGAGACCACCTACCCTTCTCAAGCACGGGGTTCTCGATTCCACCTACCTTTCTCCAGTACGGGGTTCTCTGAGACCCCCTACCCTTCTCAAGCACGGGGTTCTCGATTCCACCTACCTTTATCCAGTACGGGGTTCTCTGAGACCACCTACCCTTCTCAATCACGGGGTTCTCTATTCCACCTACCTTTCTCCAGTACCGGTTCTCTCCTGAGACCCTACCCTTCGTCAAGCACGGTTCTCTATTCCACCTACCTTTCTCCAGTACGGGGTTCTGTGACACCAGACTCCAGCAGCGGACGCCTGTGAGGAAGCTGAGCGTGAGCGGCTGCGGCCTGAACGCCACCTGGCGGGAGACGGTCAGCAGTGGCTCCGACGGGTCCAGGTCCTGGGAGCGCCGGCGGCGGCCCGGCCCCGGACCGGCACCCGGTGTACCGGGCACGATACCGGGTACTGTACCCGGGATGGTACCCAGCAGGGCGGCGGCGGACGCAGAGACAGGCTCCGAGAAGGCCTCCACCAGCATCAGGGCGGGAGGCGCGGCGCCGGTAGTGCCTGGCGTGCCTGGAGATGAGAGAGGCGGCGTTAGGCAGGAGTCAGGACAGCTGTGGGCGGCACAGAAGCGGATGATGGGCTGGCAAGAAGATGGAGAAAACGATGGGGCATAATTAGAGCTGCAGGATGCACAACACACAAACCCTAGCAAATGAAGTTCAAACTCGGTATTGGTGAAGTGCAGTTAATGGTGGTTAGACAAATGACCGAAGGACAAGTACGGAGCAGTAGAGCTGCACGACCCAGCTACCCAGGCTTGCAGCCTTATTTTAAACACTTTACGGGGAAAAATTGTAGCCTGACAAACGGTTCTTCTAAAGAAAACAAAACAGTTAAACAGCATCATACAGAATCGAAACTTCACATTAACTACCATTTTCACAACAGAACGAATGTAGCTACCGTCTCCCAGTACCAACACTACACACCACCTACCACCAGTCAGACATCAGCAGCAGCATCAGCAGCTGCAGCAGAGGCGACAGCTTCCCGTCCACCTACCCTGTCCGAGTGCGGGGTCGACCACGGCCTGCAGCTTCCCGTCCACCTACCCTGTCCGAGTGCGGGGTCCACCTTGTGGCTGTAATCGACCACGGCCTGCAGCTTCCCGTCCACCTACCCTGTCCGAGTGCGGGGTCCACCTTGTGGCTGTAACCGACCACGGCCTGCAGCTTCCCGTCCACCTACCCTGTCCGAGTGCGGGGTCCACCTTGTGGCTGTAATCCACCACAGCCTGCAGCATCACGGCCACGGTGCAGTAGACCAGCTGGCAGTGCACGAACGGGTCCTCCTGGCGGCTCGAGTGCTCTCGCGAAAACGCCGCCAGCTGCTGCCACACCAGGTCACGCGACCTGCGATCCAGTTTGGCACAATGGTATTGACGCGCAGACCACACATACGTCGGGATAAGTTCCAATGAGGCTAGCGAGTAGCGTGATGTCATCATCCTGCTTTTGGGTACATCGGCTGTTAATGGTTAAAATGCCCCCCATGATACTAATCGGATAGCTATATAAAGCATGACATCGATCATCTGGTTATGCCTCATAACAACACCCTTGGATTGAAGAGCCAGGGAGGCGAAGAAGGGAGCTGTCCGTGGCCAGGAGAGTCGCCTCACCGTTTGTGTGTGAAGACGTCTGCCAGCGGCCAGTGGAGTTTGGTGGCGGCTAGCTGACACAGAGTACACATGTCCTTCCAGGGGTCTGCCAGCCGCAGCTCCACCGCCTCCTCCGAGCCCGTACCCTGGCGGTCATACACAACACACGGTCAGTGGCAAAACACGGCTCCACCGCTCCCTCCGATCCCGTACCCTGGCGGACACAGCATAATGCAGTCAATGTGACTCCATCCAAGGTCATACCCATACCAAAATACATAACAGAATACAACACACAATATAGTAATTCGTAATCAAAACGATACACAAGTACAATACAAAATAGAGGCACAATATAATGCAGAATACTTAACCAAATACACTTTATAATACGATACGCAGTATAACATACGATACGTTACATAATACAACACAGCATACGGGATAGCACGATCCACTACCACTCACTACCCGATCGATACCCATCAGCAGCGGGCGGTAATGAGCCGGAGATTGGGCGAGCTGTACTGAACCGTGTCATACCACGAACACAGGAAGCATCACACAGACGTGCCGCCCCGGCCGGACGCGAACCCTATCACTTCAGCTGATATAACCCAGCCAAACGAGGTACAGCTCACCGCCCACCCGGCGGCAGTACATAATGAGCGTCGGGCTCTGATGACTTGATCAGCCCCGATATAAAACTGCGTGGGTGTATTGTATCGCGTGTGTTGAGGTAAGGGCTGATGGCTGCCTGGGCCTGACCTGGATTTTGGTGTTGTCGGCAGCCATGTAGCAGACGTAGAACTCGACCGTGCGCAGGAAAAGACGCATCAGCTGTTTGGCCGTCAGGTCCGAAGCCGTGGAGCCGAGCAGACTGGGCAGCAGATCACACACTGAAACATAGACAGGTTGTACACTGAAACATAGACAGATCACACACTGCAATATAGACCGGTCAAATACTGAAACATAGACAAGGTCACACACTGAAACAGACAGGTTGTACACTGAAAGACACGCTCAACTCAGCTTCTCACGATAAGCTTCACCTCCCACTAAAACATAGCCAACCCTAGGTCAGCTCTACTGTAATCTAACACCACATCAAAAGCCTCACAACATTTGTACGTTTGGTGCACTATCCGATGCGTGATGTCAAAGGGAACATGTCAAGCAGACCTGACCACAGTGTCCTGAAATTGTTTTTTGCCAGAGTGCGATGAATTTTCAGAGGACGTCACTATTCCAGAAGGAGGTGGATATGAGGTTAAAATTTGGAATATAATAAGTTTGAAAATATGTTAATTTTAGTATGATAACGTAGATAGATACATTAAATATATAAAGTTCAATACTTACGCACAAAAGTAACAGCACGAAAGATGCAACACAAATTGTGGGTAATGTTAATCTGCATACCGCTCTTCAGACAGACGGTATCTATGCCTTGGCCAGACCTATAGGCTAAATAACATTGCTTCAAACTTTAAGGTCTGTATAAATACCTACTGCAATAGTAAAATTTCCCCACCTACGTCAACCATTCTCAACTTCTGGGGTTACAGGACCGTCTTTTATATGACGTCAATGAAGCGTAATCTTGACTTTCAGTTGGAAATAGGGACGTCGAGTAAACTGAAGAACCCACAAAACATTACGTGGAAACCATGCTTAGCCTCTCCGATGTAATTTTTCTAGCAAAATACAAGTTAAGAGACCAATAATGCCACCATATTGTTCGAAGATAAATTTTGCGTGTTTCAATGATGCACTTTTCCTCAGTTTCCAAATTGGCTTCCTCGTTGACAATTTCCAAGCTGAATCGACGTCCTTCATAAAATACTCATTAACAAAATAATTGAGACATTCTTCATGTGTTTTTTTCTTTGCAGAAGTGCGACGCATACATCTTCAAGAGAAAACAATCAATTTTGTATTGATAAATGTCTAAATTTTGTTGATATATGATATATATCGGGAACTACCGGCTGGGCTGTGTTTATGGCGTTTCGCACGGTTTTCGGGGGAAATAAATAATAAAATACAGTCACGTAACTTTACTGCTAAATTGAAAGCCTTTCAAGCAGAAAAATGATCCCTATATGTCCATTCTGTGCCACTGTTAAGTTTCTCAGATGGTTGAAAAGCTCCTAAATGAAAAAGTGAGAATACGAATTATTTTCGACGTCGCTTTCGCATGAATTTTTTTATCGAATGTTACCTGAGCTTGCTCAATTAGCTTCATATGGCAGCTGGATATTCAGACGTCTCTGGCGCAGTAAATAAACGCAACAAATTTGTCCGGCATGGGTTTGTTGGCTCTAGTCCGCTACGCACCATAACCCGGCAAGAAGACTTGTGTGTTGTGGTGTGGGTTTGTGTGGTGCTTGGTATATTGGATAACATACCGTCTAATGGTACTGTGTAGGTATGGACCTAAGGGTAGGTAGGAATATCGTGTTTTTTGTCGAGTTTTAGATTTTAATACCATTTAGCTCGATCGCTGGTGACGTCGTTTTCGATGGCAGGTGACGTGACAAAAAGGTTAATTTGTGTGTGTTTTTCCACTCATATTTGCGAATTTCAGGACACTGCCTGACCAGGTGACGGCAGATGGTATTACTCACGCCTCAGCGAGCCACCTTAACCCCAGCCCCCGGTGACAGTGGCCGGTTAGGCGCCGGACACACACTTACCGAGGAACTTCCTGTACTTGTTGAGCGGCGATTTGAAGTGGGCGTGCTTCTCTGACGTCATCAGCAGGTCCACCACTCGCGTCTGGGGACAGGAGGGTAACCAATAACCATCGGTTACAGAACCACCGCATGACAGGTGGGAAAGCAGGAATGCGTTCACCAGAAGTGACAGAAGTGTTCAGTGCGATCGGTCCCATCGACAATACGTTTGCTTGTCCACATGAGTTACAAAATAAACATAACGAAATTGAGTCCTGAGGAAAAATATAAATGCGGGAAAGGATGGCAAGTAGAGTCGGCAAGCCTCACAACAAAGGGAACACAACGGCCTACTGAATCAGTGGCAAGCTTGACAATAATTCACGATAACACGCTATCTAATGGAATCCCCAGGTGCAATACACATTATGCAAAAGTAAACATTCATATCCATCATAAGCAACGTCCATAAGGAACAATGACTGGAAGGCAGGTCTACGAACGAGCAGCGGCTGATCCATGTCCTGTACTGACCCCATGTCCATTGACCATGTTTGGGAACTTGTTGAGCAGCAGCAGGACCAGCTGGCAGTGCTCCAGGGTTGTCACTGCTCCTGCTGCGATCACCGACAGACCGCCGTGCTGCAGGTCTGAGAAACGATATAATGTCTCTGTTAGAGTCAACACACACAGCACAGACTGCCACGGTCTGCAGGGTATGATAAACGATATACTGTCTCTGTTAGAGTCATACACACACAACCACAGATGGCCACGTGCTGCAGATCTGAGAACGATAAATGTCTCTTTAGAGTTCAATACACAACACAACCACAGACTGGCCACGCGTGCTGAGATCTGAGAACGATGATACTGTCTCTGTAAGTCATACACAAAAAGCCACAGACTGGCCACGGTGCTTGCAATCTGAGAACGATATACTGTCTCTGTTAGAGTCATACACAAAAAGCCACAGACTGGCCACGGTGCTGCAGATCTGAGAACGATACACCGTCTCTGTTAGAGTCATACACACACACAACCACAGACTGGCCACGGTGCTGCAGGTCTGAGAACGATATACTGTCTCTGTTAGAGTCATACACACACAACCACAGACTGGCCACGGTGCTGCAGATCTGAGAACGATATACTGTCTCTGTTAGAGTCATACACAAAAAGCCACAGACTGGCCACGGTGCTGCAGATCTGAGAACGATATACTGTCTCTGTAAGAGTCATACACACACAACCACAGACTGGCCACGGTGCTGCAGATCTGAGAACGATATACTGTCTCTGATAGTCATACACGAAAAGCCACAGACTGGCCGCGGTGCTGCAGGTCTGAGAACGATATACTGTCTCTGTTAGAGTCATACACACACAACCACAGACTGGCCACGGTTCTGCAGGTCTGAGAACAATATGCCGTCTCTGTCATACACACATGAGAGCGTTATATCGCGTTATATCACATGCATGCTAACAAACACAGCCACAGACAGGCTGCAATGCTGCAGGTCTGAGAACGATAAGCAGTCTCTGTCATACACACATGAGAGTGTTATATCGTCTCTGTTAGAGTCTTACAAACATGCATGCTATCACACACAGTCACAGAGATGCCACAGTTCTGCGGATATACACACCATCTTTGTTAGAGCCGCACGCATGCAGGGGCCAGGGGCACACGATCATAGACCAGTGTCCTAGGATTGGGAGTTTTGGATGTAAAGCGACACCTTGCTAGGAATAATATTCCACTCCTTTTGCCCAATTTCAAGGGTTATTTTCCACACTTTTTCACTTTTGATATTTTTCATTCCTTTATTTTAATATACAAAAAGCAAGAAAATTGACCAAGTTTGGTTTAATAGCAACGATTGGTAACGATGGAACGATTTTAATGATCTAGAATTTGACATGCCAGTGCCCAGACGCCACAATCCCAAGATGGGTACATTCTTGAAAAGGGCTCTTTTTGAGGGCACAATTTTCCACTCTTTTTCCTGATTTTTCAGTCTGAATTTTCCACTCAGCACCCTGGCTCTCTAAAGCAATCCTAGGACACTGTCACAGACAGTAGACAGATCGCGGTACCGAAGGTCTGGGAAACACACATCATTTCTGTCAAAGCTTCACACGTGCACAGACTGGCCGGAGTGCCGCAATTCTGAGAAACAAATACCATCTCTGTCAGAGCCACACACACGCACACGCGCAAAAATGCATGAAATTTAAAAAATGGCCGATTAACAGACAGCCAGCCGGCCAGCAAAGTACACCGGTAAACATTGGAAAACGTCGCAACGAAAGTACGAACATAGGATAATTATTTGATATTAGGCACTCATGCAAGCCAAGGGGAAGCAGGCGGAACCCCGGTACTACCCACCGGTACCCCCACTACCCGCCGGTACCCCCACTACCCACCAGTACCCACACTACCCACCACCAGTACCCACACTACCTACCAGTACCCACACTACCCACCAGTACCCCTACTACCCACCAGTACCCCCACTACCCACCGGTACCCCACTACCCGCCGGTACCCCCACTACCCACCAGTACCCACACTACCCACCAGGTACTCACACTACCCACCGGTACCTCCACTACCCACCGGTACCCCCTACCCACCAGTACCCCCACTACCCACCAGTACCTCACTACCCATCAGTACCTCCACTACCCACCAGTGTCCAGTACCCCCACTATCCACCGGTATCCCCACTACCCACCGGTACCCCCACTACCCACGTACCCTCCACTCCCACCGTAACCCCCACACCCGTAACCCCACTACCCCACCGTACCCCACTATTCACCGGTACCCACCAACTACCACACGGTACCCCCACTACCCAACGGTACCCCCACTACCCACCTACCCCCACTACCACCGTACCCCCCACTACCCACGGATTACCCCCACTACCCACCGATACCGCCACACCCACCAACCCCACTATCCCACCGATCCCCCACTACCCACCGTACCCCCACTACCACCGGACCCCATACCCACCGGTACCCTCCACAACCTCACCGTACCCCCACTACCCACCGGTACCCCCACTACCCACCGGCGGTACCCCCAGCTACCCACCGGTACCCCCAACTACCCACCGGACCCCCACTACCCACCGGTACCCCCACTACCCACCGGTACCCCCACTACCACCGTACCCCCCTACCCCACCGTACCCCCACTACCCCACCGTACCCCCACTACCCACCGGTACCCCCCCTACCCACCAGTACCCACACCCACCAGTACCTCACTACCCATCAGTACCCCACACCCACCATTCAGTCCCCCACAATCCACCGGTACCCCCACTACCACCGTTACCCTCACTACCCACCGTACCCCCACACCCACCCGGTACCCCACTACCACCGGCGTACCCCACACCCGGTACCCTCACTAACCCAACGGTACCCCCACTACCACGGTACCCCCACTTACCCACCGGTACCCCCGATCTACCCACCGTACCCCACTACCCCACAGTAAACCCACTACCCACCGATACCCCCACTACCCCACCGTATCTCACTACCCACCCTGATACCCCACTTAACACCACCGAGACCCCACTACCCACCAGACCCATAGCCCACCGGTAACCCCACTATACCACAAGTACCCGACACTACCCCACCAGTACCCCCCACTAACCCACCAGTACCCAAACTAACCCACCAGTACCCAACTACCCACCAATACCCCCAACTACCCACAGTACCAACCACTACCAACCTATAACCCCCACTACCACCAATATCCCCACTACCCACCAGATCCCCACTACCCACCGTCACCCCCACTTTACCCACCAATACCCCCACTAACCCAACCCGGAGTAGCGCGTTGCCCACATTACCCACAAGTACCCCCACTACCCAACAAGTACCCCCACTACCCACCAAGTGACCCCCACTACCACATATACCCCCACTACCACCGATACCCCCCACTACCCACCGGTACCCCCCACCCCCAGTTACCCCCCCCCCTACCCACCAGTACCCCCACACCCACCAGACCCCCCACTACCCCACCCATAGCCCCCACTACCCACCCAGTACCTCCACTACCCACAACCCCCCACTACCCACCATACCTCCACTAGCCCCAACAGACCCCACTACCCAATAATACCCCACTACCCACCGATACCCCCACTACACACCGGTACCCCACTACCCACCAGTACCCACCACTACCCACCAGTACTCCCACTACCAACCAGTACCCCCACTACCCCGACCGACCCTCACTACCCACCATACCTCCACTACCCACCAGTAACCCCAACTACCCCACCGTAACCCCACTACCCATCATTACCCCCACTACCTACCTACCCCACACCTACCCATCAGTACCACCACCTGCCCACCAGTACCCCACAATACCCACCGGATGCCCCCACTACCCACCGGATTTACCCCACTACCCACTTGATACCCCACTACCCCACCAGTACCCCCACTACCCACCAGTACCCCCACTACCCACCGGACCCACTATCCACCAGTACTCCCACTATCCACCAGTACTCTCACTACCCACTGGTACCCCCACTACCCAACGGTACCTCACTACCCACCGATACCCCACAACCCACCAGTACCACCACTATCCACCAGTACTCTCACTACCCACCGGTACCCCCACTACCCACCGGTGGAGAGCTGACAGAAGACATCCCGCAGAAACTTGCTCTGACCGTCCTCGTCCTCACAGCGCAGCGCGTCCGCCAGCACGCGCATCTCGGCCCAGAGCGCCGGCTCGTCGGGGAACTCACGGCACCTGACGAGGCCGAGCAGAAGGAGACGTCCAATAAGCTGCCTCAATACATGGGTCAAACACTGCACAAGCTGAGGAGAGTGGCAAGTACTGCATTTTTTTAGACGTACAACGACATCCACAATGCATTCGGTGGCTTTTCATGCCGAGGTGACGATGAAAAATGACACAAAAAACTACTATGGCATTGAGACGGATAAGGATAAGGATGGTTGAGTAGGTGTGGGATACAGAACTAAGATTGCTGCTGCTGCCCATTGGCGCTGCGCACATCTGCAGTCTGTTGAAGGATAGGTACAAGGATACGCTGGGTCCCTAAAACATAAGACATAACAAAGAAACAATGGGCGCATGGGCGTGAAATGTCAGACACGCATAATCCCAGAAGTCAGAGCATTAGTTATTGGTTTATGGCTGACCATGTCCACCTACCTACAAGCCTGACCAAATTTGCCAGCATGAAGATAAGTCCAGAAACAAGTGACAATCGAGATCAGCAGCCTGATTGGGTACAATGTTTGGCTAAACTCAAACTAACGACACTGAAAGAAAGAAAGCAGAGTACAGAAGAATTTTCAAGATAATCAAAGGTCCACGACAGTGTAAATGCAGAGAGGAATTTCTTAAACTGGAAACTGGCCCACTCAGTGATAGAACACGAGGACATTCGCTTAAACTCCAGAAACCAATGCATCGAACGTATAAGCGCAATATGTTCTTTTCATCGAGAGTAGTCGAACAGTGGAATAACCTGCCAGATCATGCAGTCAACTGCAACTGTATTAACACATTCAAGAACAGATATGATAAGCGCCTGGCCAAGTTAGAGAGAAGAGGCAGCACCTCATGAGCAACCCGCTCCCCTTGCCTCTTATCATATCTGACTACGAGAGCATCTACTACGAGAAGGCATCTACTATAGAAGCAATGCAGGTGCGCAAAGAAGCACTCACAGTCTTTCAAGGTGAGCAGCCGACTCCTTGATGCTCAGTGCCTCCCGGTCTAGCCGGTATGACTCAAACTGTAATGGGAGAGTGCAGCATGTGAGTCAAACTGTAACTGGACAGTGCAACATGTGAGTTAAGCTGTAACTGAAGTCATGCATGGGTGTTGAGCTGTAGTTGGAAAGTATGATGCATGGTGGTTTAACTATATCAGAATGGTATACTATGTGGGTCAAACTGTAACATGGAAATTAATCATTGATATGTAGGAGTCAATATAACTGGAGAAAAACTGGAATAGTTGGATGGGAAAATAGTTGGAAAATAAAACAATTTTTCAGGAAACTGGACAAAGAATAAAAAAACAGCAAAATATCATGCAGGTGTGTTAATGCCCATAAATCCCATGGGGCTCCAGTGTGTGTGTTAAAAATAAGATTATCACATGTATGTATTGGTACAAGGTTGTTGCATATGTCAATAAGAACAATTTTGTGAATATCAAGTAGCCTCATAGCAGACTGGCATTGATTACTTAAAAATACAAATATCATACAAAACATGTAGCTGAGGCCAAAAGAAGGCAGTACACTGGTGATATCATCCCCACTGAGCTTTTCACCACTAAACCTCTGCTAAATTCTCTTTCCCTCACACCCACCTGGATGGCAAAACTTCTGGGGAATAGAGTTTTGGCTGTGAGCAGCCATGCTCTGGCCTCATCAGGACTTGGGGCTTCCAGTTCCTTGGCCCTGCTGATGAAGTAACCCTCATCTGACAGCCCGCTGTGCATAGCGACTGCGAGCTTGACCATTGGTTGGCCAGAATCACTTAAGCAGAGAAGCTGGGTGTGAAACAGATAGAGGAAAACATGTTAGTTTAACAGCATTGCATCACACTGGTCAGCTCCTGTTGTTCAGATATCTCCATCCAATAGTTAGAGAAAAAGGATGACTATTATATTAATTTTGTAGAGAGACAAATTGCAAGGGTAGCACCAAAGGGGTGGATAGGGTGACGCATCCCCCAGTATTTTTGGATTTTAACATTACGCCTCGTATTGAAGACGAACCCACGTGGGTGCTATAGACTAGGGAAGATAATCCCATACTGCTCACAAATGCCCATCTCAAACTCATATACCCACGTACCCGATACTCCTCGCACCTCGCCTAGCGTTTACTGGTACCCGCGCTGAGCCGCTACTGAACAATTGGTGTACGGTTATTACGCCAGACAATGCAAATTTAGTTTTTGATAATTACAAAAATAGATTTATCAACGAGAAGTCAATCAATGCGATATGGCATCAGTCGCTCGCAAAAAACCTGTGTCTTACTTCTTCTCATTTTCAAGTAATAAAAATAGAATAATCAAAAGTAGACACCTCTTTGAGATAGTACAATTGGTAGTTATGGTTGCATGTTAGGACAAAGCTGGGTGGTATCTCACTGTATGCTCTGTCTTTCACCCTATATGGCAAAGCAATTGATTACATATGGAATGTGCCCTGCGATACTTGTATATCGTCCTCAGAAGATAATAGTAAAGATTTATCTACGTATTGTAACATTATTTATATCTCTCAAGCGAGTAGGGACCAAAAACATCGTAGATGAGGTAATGTCTGGTCTCCGCCAAAGTCTGACTCTCTTGCTGAACGGTAGTGGGACTATTTGGCCTTTGATATTGTTTTCAAAGAGTACCCAATGCATGTACTTTTTTATAGGAATGACATGTTAATTTCTGATTAAGTCTGCTTATTCTATGGTTCTGGAACCAGAACTAGAACAGAGCTCATAATGGCATGAGTCCTGTCTATCTCTCTCACAGAACTAGCCCGTCATGGCATGAACTCTATGGGTGGAAGTGTATCTCCTTTTGCCAAAAGACCTGATTCATTCTGTAAAAACCAACTTTTTATAAACAATCTTAATTAGTTTCTACATTAACATCAGTTCATCATTTATCATTGTGTGAATATACCAAGTTAAAACAAGCCAAACACGAAATGACGGCGGACGTCCACGTCGGCTGGGGGCTGAGTGAGAGCGCTGTGGTCTTCGTTGTGAGTTGTGAACTAGGTGACTTGATCAAAAATAGTAATTTAATCAAACCCAATGTCCATGTTTTTTTTTAATTGATGCTGAATTTCTAAATTAATAATAAGGAAACATCTCCGTATCTACCACATACAATATGTGTTCCCGGGACTCAGTGTATCACCACCGCCGCCAGCCAACAATGTTTTGAAAATTCACAATCGTCTCAAATGCGTATTTTTCAGTCACAAGACTTCAACTAAGCCAAAAGCTTCCAAATGTTCATCCAGAAAACCAAATTAAGATTAATTTTGCACCTAATGTAATCAAGGATTCGTGGTTTTCGGAGATATTTATTTTATTTATTTATTTTTTCAAAATTAAATAAAACGAAACAAATTGAAATTCATAAGTCTTTTTCTTGAAGCGCTGAATCATCTAGTATATTATAGCTGCTAAATACAGTATATTTTAGAACTGGCATCGTCATCAAAACAATGCACAGCTGAGAGGGGAAAGAGCCAAAAATGTCATAACAACAAGGGAGGACAAGGGGTAGCTGCTTTTTGGTCGCTTTGTGTCGATGGTGTTTCACAGTAAATGTCATACAAACATTGCTAAGTGAATTGTGACGAGTTGGAGTCCTTGTTACCGTAAATGGGAGTGGGTTGGTAATTCCCCAGGTTGTATTCACGGTCCAGAATCATCCCACGCGCTGGTAGCCATTCTGGCCTCTAGTGGGGAATCGAGCGACGGTGGTTTTTCGCCCCCACCGCCAAAGAAGACCAGGCTCGTTAGTATGCAACAGGCTACGAATGGAAGTTCAAAGAATGCTGCACATGGCGATGGAGCCACTTCTTCTCTTAATGGAGCTTCAACTAATGGGCAAAGCTCTTCTGGAAGACCCCCAAAAATATCCAAAAGAGATATTGATGTAATTCGATTGGTTGGTCAATACCTGCAAGATATGGGACTAACGTGAGTTCATGCATGTGTAGGCATTACAGTTATGTTCTATAGCTCTCATTTAATTTATTGTGAATTTAATATAAATGGCAATAAGCCTTGGTTCACTGGTTGAGACCTTTATACTTTGATATGCCTTTGTCTGACTTGATCACCTGACCTCCATTGTTTTTGTCATTCATATTTAATATGATGTTAGTGATGTTTTCTCCTTTCTGTCATGATTAAACTTACCTCTATATTTCAGTAGATATGTCAGTGTACTTATCATGTTTTTTATGTTACCAGAAGTATGCATTCATTTTCTTTGTTCAAGCATTTTTGTAGACAGTGCAATTGCTTTGGATAGTAACATTTCCTATAACAAATGTAGATATTTGCTTGTGTGTTTGATTTAACTTTGCCTGCATATATCACATGTTAAGTGCAAAGGACATAATATGCATAACACAAAATGGGAAATGTAAAACATAGAGATTAAAGAAGTAATGCAAAATGTAAAAATATAAATTAAAAAAGTAAAAAAATGCTTCTCTCTGGTCCTCTTTTCTCTGGTTCATTCACTTTTGCTTGTTTTAAAGCTTCTTGCTTGTTTGACCTGAAAGTGTTCTCCTGGATACAGAGTGTCTGTTATGGAATGTTTGCATATATGCTTGTTCATTTATTTGCCTAGTATTATAATGAATTATCTAGGTATTGAAAGGCATCATTTCTGATAGGTTATCTGAAGTCCACCATTTAACATAATATTTGTCACACATCTGGTTATCTATTACAATGTCTCCTGAATGAACTGTTGGCTTCAATCCCGTCATATGTTAGTGGTCTACTTTTCTTTTGTTCAAATCAACTACTCAAAAATTCAAACACATGGCTCATGGTAATCTCACATATTTATGTGATCAAATGTAATCTTGTGTTACTAGTATATACATACATGTGTTTGTTGTTCTAGCTGATAGCTATTTGGTAGAAATATATTCTCTTGGCTGCTAATATCGCAGTAAGGCTATATGGACCAGGTTATGGAGGAGCCTGGCCTCTGTCTGAACCATGTGGCTTATTGAAATGATATATTCACCTGCTACCTGGCTGTTGGTGTTTCAGTAAGAGTGTGGACCAGCTGATGGAAGAGTCCGGACTCTGTCTGGACCACCCATCTGCTGCCAGATTCCATCAAAATGTCCTTTCTGGAGAATGGGTCAAGGTGAGACTTAGTTTGCCTGTAGCCAAGCATTTTACTTACCTTATACTGAGTCTTGTAATTTTTGCATTGCCATTTCAAGGGAATTTAATTGTTATAAGTTATCACAAAGCTTAGTCAACCTTATCTGATTGGGTATGTGTCCATTAGAACTGTTGGACTTATGTTCTTTCTCATACATACAACACCCTGGGCTATGAGGGGTGTGCTAATGTGTTTTACATGCATTTAATGTATATGTACAGAGCATGGGTTTGCTTTGAGTATGCTATTTGACAGTGTAAGATGGGAAACTTCATAATCAGCATGACATTGACCCACTCTGTCATTGTTGTTGAATTTGCCAACACTGTGTGGCCTGCCAGTCCCCACAGTAAGCTGCCGACCCTACAGTGATCATCGGTCCCCGTTGTTCAGTGGGAGGGTCTCCCAGGGTTAACAGCAGACAGTGGGTGTCGATCCAATGCGGACAGACGGTAATTTCCGAACCGTGGCCACGTGTCATCACAGAGGAATGTAAACAATGTGGGCGGACGGGACCAGGGGGTCCCGGACCAGGGGTCCTGTTACAGACGGGGGACGGGACCAGGGGGTCCTGGTGCAGACGGGGGACGGGACCAGGGGGTCCTGGTTCAGACGGGGGACGGGACCAGGGGGTCCTGTACAGACGGGGACGGGACCACGGGGCGTCCGTGCAGACGGCGGAACGGGACTCAGGGGGTCCTGTTGCAGACGGGGACGGGACCAGGGGGTCCTGTTACAGACGGGGGACGGGACCAAGCGGGTCCTGGTTGGCAGACGGCGGACGGGGACCAAGGGGGTCCTGGTTACAGACGAGGGGACGGACACAGGGGGTCCTGGTGCAGACGGGGGACGGGACCAGGGGGTCCTGGTGCAGACGGGGGACAGGGAGAGGATGATAAGGTCGAGGGGTGACCGTTCAGAGTGCTAAGAAGCATTCGGAATAATACGAGGAGCGGGAAATATACCTTACGGAAACGGGGCAGAGCGGTATCGACACTAACTGAGAACAATAGGTACGATAAATGAGATGGAATGGTACCAAAACACATTGAGTACAGAACATTGCGTTTTTTATGGAGTCGACACAAAGTGGTATTGGAACGGGAACATAATCGTAGGGGAATGGGAACAGAATGTTGTTGGAGCGAAACAGAATGCTATCGGGAATGGAACAGAAAGTTATCGGGAACGGAACGGAAAGTGATCGGAACAGGAGCAAAATATGGAGATAAATAATCTGGCACATGGTGGTATGACCTAGTTAATTGCGGTCTGCTCGTAGGTAGCTGGTTCTTGCTCCGGTTATAATTATGTGTTGTTTTTACAGGCTGAAGAAGAGTTGTTGGAGCTGAAGCCCTTGCTGGACGACCCAGATGATGTTATTGTAAGACGCCAATTATTTGCATTCTTATCTTTCTAGCCTTGATTTGCGACTGTTAAGTGCTCATCCGCGGACTGTTATAGTCGCACAACGAGCACCGTTCTACCATTGTGTTTTATGGTATGCTTATAAGATATGTATTGAGTCTACAGAGCAGTATTACTACGATCAGGATTGCTTGAATTGCTCACAATGCTGTATGGCTGCTAGACACGAAAATATATCGTGAGGCAGAATATTTTATTTAAGAGTCTCTTCTAGAATGTTATTTTGAAGATAACCTATACCTTTTTTCTCAATAAACATGTTTCTAGTCGTGTAGTCTCTTCGGTCTCGAAGTGAAGACGGCTGCGGTAAACCGTGTCTCTGTGAACGCGCTACTCTCTGACGTCTCCTCGCCGCCGTGCTCCCCGCAGAAGATGCGGTTCCTGCTGCTGGAGCAGAAGTACCTGGAGCTGCTGGAGGACGGCCGCGCCATCGACGCGCTGGACGTGCTCCGGCATCAGCTGACGCCGCTCAAACACAACGTGCAGCGGGTCCACCAGCTCAGCAGGTGTGGGCCCTCACATAGACAGACGACTAGACCGCTGATTGTGTGGCAAATTCACTGAACGTGCACGGCTTCTGGTGCCTGTCTGTTATCTGGTAGTAACTCTAACGACTAAGTAAACACATTCGTGTTGTCAAACTTTTTTCAACATGAGTTGTGATTTTATGATTGGGGATTCGGGCACGTCAACGTTTATCGACCTGGTCATAGCCAAAGGAGTGGGGAGGCATTCAAAGTGGTCTGTCGCTAACAGCCCGTTCTATCCGCCGTTTCTCCTCAGTTACATCATGTGCAGCACGCCGGAGGACCTGCGTGAGCAGTCCGGCTGGCCGGGCGCCAGCGCCGAGTCTCGCGGCCTGCTGATGTCGCGCCTGCAGCAGTTCCTGCCGCCGTCGGTGATGGTGCCCGGCAGTCGGCTGGACACGCTGCTGGAGCAGTCTGCCGAGCAGCAGCGGCAGTCGCTTGCCCCTTCCACAACACCGCCCAGACACCCGCCGACCAGGGGCCCTGCTCGTCGACCAACCTCTGCTCCAGGTAGAGAACAGGGGACAGCCTCTTGCTTTTCCAGGTCAAAAGAGGAACAAGGGGGGGGGGAAAACCCAAAAACCCCCTTTCCTGCTCAGGTCAGAGTCAGGGGGACACCTCTGCTCCAGGTCAGAGGCAGGGGGGACACCTCTGCTCCAGGTCAGAGGCAGGGGGTCCTGGGGACACCTCTGCTCCAGGTCAGAGGCAGGGAGGACACCTCTGCTCCAGGTCAGAGGCAGGGAGCCCTGAGGACACCTCTGCTCCAGGTCAGAGGCAGGGGGCCACCTCTGCTCCAGGTCAGAGGCAGGGGACACCTCTGCTCCAGGTCAGAGACAGAGGACACCTCTGCTCCAGGTCAGAGGCAGGGGGGACACCTCTGCTCCAGGTCAGAGGCAGGGGGACCACCTCTGCTCAGGTCAGAGAACAGGGGGACACCTCTGCTCCAGGTCAGAGACAGGGGGACACCTCTGCCAGGTCAGAGGCAGGGAGGACACCTCTGCTCCAGGTCAGAGGCAGGGGGGAACACCTCTGCTGCCAGGTCAGAGGCAGGGGAACCTCTGCTCAAGGTCAAGACGGGACACCTCTGCTCCAGGTCAGAGGCGGGAGCCCTGAGGACACTTGCTCCAGGTCAGAGGCACGGGGCCACCTCTGCTCCAGGTCAGAAGTGCAGGGGACACCTCTGCTCCAGGTCAGAGAAGAGGACACTCTGCTCCAGGTCAGAACAGGGGACACCTCTGCTCCAGATCAGAGGCGGGGGACACACTCTGCTCCAGGTCAGAGACAGGGGACACCCTCTGCTCCAGTCAGAGGCAGGGGGGACACCCCTGCTCCAGGTCAGAGCAGGGGACACCTCTGCTCCAGGTCAGAGGCCGGGGGACACCTTGCTCCAGGTCAAGAGCAGGGGGACACCTCTGCTCTAGGTCACAGGTAGGGGATCACTATGCTCTAGGTTCAGAGGCCAGGGGGGACACCTCTGCTCCAGGTCAGAGGCAGGGAACCACCTCTGCTCCAGGTCAGGAGGCAGGGGACACCTCTGCTCCAGTCAGAAGGCAAAGGGGGGGACACCTTGCTCTAGGTCACAGGTAGGGACACCTCTGCTCCAGGTCAGAGGCAGGGGACACCTCTGCTCCAGGGTCAGAGGCAGAGGACACCTCTGCTCAGGTCAGAGGCAGGGGGACACCTCTGCTCCAGGTCAGAGGCAAGGGGGACACCTCTGCTCCCAGGTCAGAGTCAGGGGAACCTCTGCTCCAGGTCATAAGGAGGGCGGGGGACAACCTCTGCTCTAGGTCACAGGTAGGGGACACCTCTGCTCCCAGGTCAGAGCAGGGGGACACCTCTGCTCCAGGTCAGAGGCAGGGGGACACCTCTGCTCTAGGTCACAGGTAGGGGACACCTCTGCTCCAGGTCAGAGGCAGGGGGACACCTCTGCTCCAGTCAGGGCAGGGGGACAACCTCTACTCCAGGTCAGAGCAAGGGACACCTCTGTCCAGGTCAGAGGCAGGGGGAACACCTCTGCTCGCAGGTCAGAGGCCAGGGGGACCCTCTGCCTACAGGTCAGAGTCAGGGGGACACCTCTGCTCCAGGTCAGAGCAGGGAGGACACCATCTGCTCCAGTCAGAGTCAGGGACACATCTGCTCCGGGTAAGGCAGGGGGACAACCTCTGGCTCAGGCAGAGGCAGGGGGGACACCTCTGCTCCAGGTCGAGGCAGGGAGGACACCTCTGGCTCCAGGTCAGAGCAGGGGGGACACCTCGGCACTCCAGGTCAGAGTCGGGGACACCTCTGCTCCAGGTCAGAGGCAGGGGGACACCTCTGCTTCCAGGTCAAGAGGCAGGGGACACCTCTGGCTCCAGGCAAGAGTCAGGGGGAACACCTCTGCCCAGGTCAGAGGCAGGGGGACACCTCCTGCTCCAGGTCAAGGCAGGGGGTCCTGGGACACCTCTGCTCCAGGTCAGAGCAGGGACCACCTCTGCTCCAGATCAGAGCGGGGTGCCCTGAGGACACCTCTGCTCCAGTCAGAGGCACGGGGGCCCGTAGAACACCTCTGCTCCAGTCAGAGGCAGGGGGCCCGTAGGACACCTCTGCTCCAGGTCAGAGATAGGGGGCCTTGATGACACCTCTGCTCCAGGTCAGAGGCAGGGGGCCCGTAGGACACCTCTGCTCCAGGTCAGAGGTATTGGGCACACTTCAGGTCAGAGGCATGCTCCAGGTTAGACTCACGGGCGCCTCCGGTCTAGGTCAGACCCGGGTTCGCGCGTCAGGGTCACTGGTGCTGATTGGTCGGGATCAGCGGTGCAGGAGCAGGATGGTCAGGATCGGGCGCGCAGAGGCTGAAGGTGAAAGGTCAGGGAAAGGCGTTCGAACGTTACTTTACTGTCGTGTGAATTGGAAACCAGCATCCATTGCAAGTACACCCTTTTAACATGATCGATTACGTAAAACGGAGTGGCGGGCTGTCTGACAGGCGGCTGTGACCGACGATGACTGTTAACTCTGCCGTACTGACGTCATCGGCCTCTCTGACCCCACAGGTAGCGGTTCCCTGCGGTACTCATTTGACCTTCTCTGACCTCTGCCCTACTGACATGACCTCTGACCTTGTCTGTGGTACTGACGTGACCTCCCCTCACCCTGCAGAGAGCAGTTCCCCGCGGAGACGGTGCAGATTCTGCGGGAGCACAACGACGAGGTGTGGTTCTGCAAGTTCTCCCCGGACGGCCGCCTGCTGGCGACAGGCTCCAAGGACAGCACCGTCATTGTCTGGGACGTGGACATGGTGAGAGGCTGGGATCGGCCGCTGCTCCATCAGGGGGTAGGACCCTGGGCTGTCATAGTCATTGTCTGGGACGTGACATGGTAAGAGGCTGGGATCGGCCCCTTGCTCCAATCAGGGTATGACCTGGGCCATGGATAGATACACGGATCGGCAACTCTCCGTCTGCGCCTTTGATTTCGGCGACCGCGCGTGGCCACATGGTTTCCTGTAATGTCGTCTATGCTTAAGCCTCGCAGTTTCCTGTCTGTCGTTGGTTCGGCCACGGGTGGGGAGTTGCCAGTCCATCCCTCATCCATGACTGGGCAGTCCTTAGCCAGCGCCGTGAGGGTGGATCAGCGTGCACTGATCACCATGGCAGGGCTGGCCACGACCTTCCGAAACAGGTTATGTGGTAGAAACTGTCGGAAACACAGTTTAATGGCCCGCGTTTGTCACACATTGTTAACCGTGGATTGTTTGTCCATGCTGCAACATGTTACAACAGCCGGCGGGTCGTCAAAGCACAGCTGACGTATCATTCCCGTAACGTGCCAGCTGTGCCAACAAAGCATATCATGACTGCAGGTAAACACCAGCTCACCGCGACAGCCCATTCAACCATACATATCGTAACCATGTTATTCGCCGGGCTACTTACACCCACAGTGTAGCATTAAAGTCGCTGGCCCAGAGCCGGACTGGCCACAAAGTTGAAACATCGCGATGCCTGCGCTTACAGTAGGTATACTATACCTACGAACCAAAGACGACACAACTCTGGCACCGTCAGGTGTCAGGTATTTCGATCGGCGGCTAGTGTGCTGCTGACGTTGACGCCTGGCCTGGCCTGGCCTGACGCCTGGCCTGGCCTGGCCTAACTGACGCCTGGCCGTCCGCAGGAGACGTACACCCTGAAGCCGCGTCACACGCTGCTGGGGCACATGGACGGACCACACGGCTATGCGCTCTGCTACCTGGCCTGGGCACCCGACTCCCGCTATCTGCTGGCTGCCCACGAGTCACCGGAGGTTCGGGTAAGTCTGGGTTAGTGGCCTGGTCACCGGACTGGTCACCGGACTGGTCACCGGACTGGTCACCGGACCTGGTCACCGAACTGGTCACCGAACTGGTCACCGGACTGGTCACTGGGAAAACTGGTCCCTACTGGATAAGTCACCGGACTGATCACCGGACTGGTCCACCGGACCGGTCACCGGACCCTCGAAATCACCCGGCAGGGCCTCTGTTCTGGCCTGGTTCAACCTGGACTCTCGTAACCTGGCCTGTCTGTGCTCGCCCGAAATGGCTTGGTCGCTTGCGTGTGCGTCTGTCTGTCATTATTCTCGTCCGGCTGTAGGCCGTAGGTCTGTAATTATGGCAATATAGTACGGGCAGCGATAATCATTTACGCATATCTTTGACTGTCGTCTTTCTATCGCACACAAAGTGACGCACTGAAAACCTAGTGGTATCCTGCAGCTCGGTTTTTGTGTGACATTATAGACTCCCTTTATGTGTTGGATTCTAGTTGCACGCAGCCTATACTGGTACCACTGGCACAGCATAGGAGGTTACCATGCTCACTTCTCAGCTATCAGTCTCCCTACCTGTGTTTCGTATGCGCCTCTAAGTGCAACGAGACACGACCAGCGACAGACCTGGGCACTATATCCCGTCCCTGGTGACCACGTGTCCCTGGTGACCACGCTCTATGTCCCTGGTGACCACGCTCTATGTCCCTGGTGACCACGCTCTATGTCCCTGGTGACCCCGTGTCCCTGGTGACCACGCTCTATGTCCCTGGTGACCACGTGTCCCTGGTGACCACGCTCTATGTCCCTGGTGACCACGTGTCCCTGGTGACCACGCTCTATGTCCCTGGTGACCCCGTCGCCGGCAGATCTGGGACGCCGTGCAGGGCACGCTGGAGAAGAACGTCAACCACGCCAGCAACGACGCCATCATGTGCGGAGCCTGGCACCCGGACGGAACCAAGTTCGTCTGCGGCGGCACACACGGACAGTTCTACCTCTTCGTGAGTATAACGACAGGTCTACCTCCTGGTGAGTATAACGATAGGTCTACCTCTTCGTGAGTGTAACGATAGCTCTACCTCTTTGTGAGTGTAACGATAGTTCTACCTCTTCGTGAGTGTAACGATAGTTCTACCTCCTGGTGAGAATACAGATGGACAATTCTTACTATTCGTGGGTGCAGGCGCACGGTTCGACCCTTTTGCAAGCATAAGGTTATGAGGATTTGTTTTGCGAGAATACATGTCATTGTACAATGATGTACTTTGGTTAGTGCGGACATAAAATTACATGCCATTGTTTTGCGAATCACCTTTTGTCAGGATGCAAGAGTACGCATGATATGTATACATGTAAGCTCATTTTTGACATTATTCTGCGGCTCATCTGAGCCAGCTTCGATTTCTGTCCGTACCTGCTCTCTCAAGCGTGTCACCTGCCTTTAATGTCGTCACTGCCAGGCTGTGCACCAATCCCGATGATGTCCTTGTATAAAATGTCGTGCTTGACGTAAATATACTATAACTATGACCACACCTCTCCCTGCGGCAGGATATTCGCGGCACCCAGCATGACCGGTGGGAGGGCGTACGGGTGCGCTCTCTCTGGTTCCAGAACGACGGCCACATGATCCTGGCGGCCGATACGCACAATCGCGTCTGCGGATACTACGCCGACGACCCGAAGCCGTACGAGATGTGAGTGCAGCTGACTCGGCGGAGGAGTGGGCAGAGAATGGGGTGGTATTGGATGGTATGTGAGTCTGGAGCTAGACTGCCGGCGGAGGAGTAGGCGGAAATGGGGTGGTATTGGATGGTATGTGAGTCTGGAGCTAAATGGCCGGCGGAGGAGTGGGCAGAAATGGGGTGGTATTGGATGGTATGTGAGTGGAGCTGACCCGGAGGAGAAATGGACATAAATGGGATGGTATGTGAGTCTGGAGCTAGACCGCCGCTGGTAAAGGGAGGGGACAGAGTGTGCTACATCGTCAGTAGGGGCAGGGGTGCTACATCTCCAGGGGAGGCAGGGGTGCTTTAGAACCGGTGGAGAAGCAGGGTGTCATACTGACGCCGAAGGGGGAGGAGGTACAGATTTTCTGGAAATCCAGCCGTTATGCTTCAATATAACACCATCATTCTGCCCAAGAAAGCCTTTGTGCTATATAATGTCCTTGTCTGTTTGCTCAGTACAATGCAGCAATTGTTCCGCCTGTGATAGCTGTGTATCCAGCGTTGTGTCAGTCTGCGTCTGGCAGGCCTGTGGAGCTGTCAGCGGGCCTGCTACTGACACGCCTCGCTACCATATGGTGACCTTGAGAATATGTGCCGAGCGACTGACTGTGAAACATCTGCTGCAGACTCACCGAGAGCGGTGACGTCATATCCATGTGCGTCAACGACGAGGGAAACATGGCCGTGCTCAACGTGGCCAACCAGGGCGTCCACCTCTGGGATCTACAGGTACGGCACGGCTGACCTCAGATGGGTGTCGTGGAAGCGGCTTGGCTAGCGGGAGTGTGGGGGGGGGGTCGGTTAAGCTAAAGGCGCAAATTGACCCAAAGGTGTCGGCGCGCCCTTAAACCCCAATAAACAAACGACAGACAGTTTGGGGTACCCATTCCATTATATAATGCATGCCTGTCTGAAGCCTCGAATAATGCAACAAGTGTCCTTGAAGTATACTATCGGCAAGTATCAACAATACAAAAAGTATGGGTAGAGCCCACTGAACTCGAGGTACAGCTGTATTGTAGGGATTTAGAGTAGAAAAACTGTATTATTTATTTGATATAGTTGCAGGTAAATACTGCTATGTTCGTTGCAGAAGTGGTCTGGCCTGGTCGTTACTGATCATTGTCCCTGTTCTGATATGACATTGTTGCAAATATCGCGCCCAAAATGACCAGTATGTATGTGCTGTCGACAGGACAAGGTTCTAGTGCGGAAGTTCCAGGGACTGACCCAGGGCACGTTCAACGTGTACAGCTGCTTCGGCGGCATCAACCAGGAGTTTGTCGCCTCGGGTAGTGAAGGTTAGTCGGTAGTGACCTTCAGAGCCTGCGTGACCTCAGTCTCTCATGACCTCAGTCTCTCGTGACCTCAGTCTCTCGTGACCTCAGTCTCTCGTGACCTCAGTCTCTCGTGACCTCAGTCTCTCGTGACCTCAGTCTCTCGTGACACCTCAGTCTATCGTGACCTCAGTCTCGCGTGACCTTAGTCTCTCGTGACCTCAGTCTCTCGTGACCTCAGTCTCTCGTGACCTCAGTCTCGTGTGACCTCAGTCCTCGTGTGACCTCAGTCTCGTGTGACCTTCAGTCTCTTCGTGACCTCAGTCCTCGTGACCTCAAAGTCTCTCGTGACCTCAGTCCTCTCGTGACCTCAGTCTCTCGTGACCTCAGTCTCTCGTGACCTCAGTCCTCGCGTGACCTCAGTCTCTCGTGACGCTCAGTCTCTTCGTGACCTCAGTCTCTCGTGACCTCAGTCTCGTGTGACCTCAGTCTCTCGTGACCTCAGTCTCTCGTGACCTCAGTCTCTCGTGACATCAGTATCGCGTGACCTCAGTCTCTCGTGACCTCAGTCTCGCGTGACCTCAGTCTCTCGTGACCTCAGTCTCTCGTTGACCTCCGTCTCTTGTGACCTCAAGTCTCTCGTGGACCTCAGTCTCTCGTGACCTCAGTCCTCTCGTGGACCTCAGTATCTGCGTGAATCTCAGTCTCGCGTGACCTCAGTCTCTCTCGTTTGAACCTCAGGTCTCGTGTGACTCAGTCCTCTTCGTGACCTCAGTCTCGCGTGACCTCAGTCTCGCGTGACCTCAGTCTCGCGTGACCTCAGTCTCGCGTGACCTCAGTCGTTGGTACTCAGTCAGCGAGGCGGGTGTGGGAGGAGGGTGACGGCGATGAAGCTCAGACCCGGGCGCTGTGTCAACGCAATCGCGTGCCGAAAGACGATGTATTCTTGAGAAGGTCAATTTCAGCCCGACGGCTACTGACGTTTCTCTTCATTACGGGGAGAACGGATTGCTATTGGGTTGTCGCAAGTCTATCGTATGGGATAGCGAAGGTAAACAGTCGTGCCGAGCATATCTGTCACGACAGTCGTATCCCCGTGTCGATGTCGATCCGACCTTCGGGCGATTTGTACCGCTTTTGCAAAGGCTCCGCTACCTACCAAAGCTTTGAGGCATGGCCCCTCTTCCCACTGCCGGCTGCGAAGCCCATGCGCCTTTCCCTATTGTTTAACCTCCGTTGCCATCATGTCTTCCAGAGTGTAACGTGTACATCTTGCCGCCCGTCTCGCAGAGTGTAACGTGTACATCTGGAACACGCGGCGCGAGAAGCCGGTGGCCGTGCTGCAGGGTCACACCAACACGGTGAGCTGTGTCAGCTGGAACCCGCAGTGCCCCAGCATGCTGGTTTCCTGCAGTGACGACTGCACCGTCCGCGTCTGGGCGCCCGCTGCCCAGCACAGGACCTCACGTGAGTGGACACGGCGGAACCATAGCCATGGGTACGAGTCATTGTGAGTATGAGTCAAACGGAGCACAAGCTGGAGTCGTAAGCTTGTCAGGGAGTCAGAGAGCTTGAGTGGCGGATGAGATTCGCGCGACTAGTGTGCTGTGTTCAAGTGGACCACAAATATGTGTGCTCAGCCCAGCCTGTCTACGACTTAGTATACGCGAGGATCCGTAATTGTATCAGTACATCATCAAACTGTGTTACCTTTTCGTGGTTCGTGCGCAGTTGTATCGAACTACAGTGCCATCTGGGGGCACAAACCCCAAAACACCGCTGAATGTGATTTCCTTTGTCTCCGTGCGTCCGTCCCAACTGCACTGCCTTGCCGTTTCAGCATCCGGTCGGGCGGCGGCGGGCAGCGGGACTTCTGATTCGAGGAACGGCTCGACAGCATCGTAGGCACCAGCGGCGGCGGCGGCAGCAACCGGACGTGACGTGCCTTGGCGCCCGCTCTGTCCGGACTCCGGCGGGCGGCCGTGCGTCTCTCTGCAGTGGTCTCAGGCGGTCCGGGTCGGCCGTGGCGCTCCCAGTCCGGCCCGGGCGGCGGAGCAGGGTCGGAGGGGGACGGACTGCGGTCGGAGGGTGATGGACCCGTCAGCCATCAGCGAGTCAGATGTCAGCCATCAGCGAGTCAGACGTCAGCCATCAGCAGGCAGATTCCCTTGGTGTGAAGCTGTCGGGCGGGGTGGAGAGGGAGGTGGCTGCAGAGCTGATACAGTAGTGATGGCAGCAGCGTCACGATTTACGGGGAGCAGGATGAAGAGAACGGTGGCTACGCTGTTGGGATGTACGGGGAGCTCGGAGAGGTGTTAGGAAGGCGAAATGTTCAGTTGTGGGCGCCGTTAGAGAGGGAGGGTGGAGGTAGGGCAGACGCATGGGACGCCGTTTGGTGGGAGGAGGAAGGGGTGAGAAGGGGATCTTACTTAGTGACACTCGTGCCTCAACGGAAGGGCAGGAAGGGATGGGCAGCAGATTAGAAACTAACAGGTTCGAGGAGTTGAGGAGGGATGATGAGGTGTGCCTGGGTCATCCGTTGATGGGAGAAGGGGGGGATATGATAAGACATACGTTGGTGGGAGTAGGGGAGACAGAAGGGGACATCCGTTGATGGGAGGAGGGAGACAGGATGGGATACCTGGTGAAGGATAGGGAGACAGGACTAGACATCCGTTGATTGAAGGAGCGGGTACGGATGCGGCTATGTTGGGGCCCTGTTGGTGAGGGAGGAGGAACAGGCCAGATTAGAACAGCGTGGTGGGGAGAGGACTACCCGGCCGTGCCCGCTGGCTGGCGCCGCCCCCGACACCTGGCGGCCCATGCAGCTGCCCCACCCATCCCCGTGCCGCCCTGTTTTGCACTTTTGTATCGCGTCGGCGACGTTTTGTGTCCAAGTATGCTTTAGTAGGTATTTGGTGACGAAGGTATCAGCTATCGTGGGCTCGCGGCCGGCTCACCCGGGGTTTGGCGTGTGTGCGTGCGTGTGTGCTTGATTTCTCTAGCAGCTAGTCTAGAGAGCCTAGAGAGCATAGTGGATTGATTTGCCTAAGTTTATCATGATTTGACGAGTATGCTGCTGCGGGCGGTTTGGTGTGGACCACTAGGAGGCCCAGCGGTATGAATCACGTTTATGTTACTGCGGAGTCGTGCGCTACATTTCCATTTGCTCGGCCGAGTACGCCTTTCAGAACCTTGCTGATTTGTTTACCTGCAGTTAACCCGGATGCAGCAGTCCTGTTGTGTATATCAGAAATCCTCTTGTTGTGGTGCTGTCCATTGGTTTGTCCCGGCCCCGTGGCGCTCCGTTGTCTCTAACTGCCATTGTGGCCTGCGTGGGGCCGGTCTGGTGTGGCTCTGCCGCGGTCCAGCCGGCCTCCGCCGAGACTCGTCCCCTTGACCGAGTGATACCCCCCTCTCCAGCCCCCCCTGCTGTCGGTCAGGGTCCGTCATCGGCTCAGCGCTGGGCGTCTGTATATAAGCACGGATACATCCCCTACGACGAGTCCGGGGGGACAGCGGCGGCCGGTCCCGGTGGATCGCAGAGCTCGTGTCACGGTGCGGTCACGGCTCGGTCACTTCCCGGCTACGGTCCAGTCACGGCTCGGGTCGGGTCCCGGTGCCGCGGTCCGTTTACGGCTCGTGTCACGGCCCGGTCACGTCCCGGCTGGTGTCGCCGCTGGACGTGTCCGGAGCGGAGCTAGCGCGTCTCGCCGCCGGCGGCGTCCCGGTGGGCTTTAATCATTAGAGGAGCTACTTTAAGAGAGGAGACTGTGGCCGCGGCTGTGGCGCCGGGTCGTGTGTACTCGGTGCTGTTGGCAGGTGTCGTGCGCCGTATTTGTATGCGCCGATTGCTGCCGTGGTTCTCTGCCTGGTGAGCCGTGGTTCTCTGTCTGGTGAGCCGTGGTTCTCTGCATGGTGAGCCGTGGTTCTCTGCTGGCTTCTGTAGGTGAGCGTGGTTTCTCTTCTGAGAGCCGCGGTCTGCTGTGAGCGCGTTTCTCCTGTCTGGTAGCCGTGTTCTTTGTCTGGTGAGCGTGTTCTCTCTGCTGGTGAGCCGGGTTCCATGCTGGCTCTCTGTCTGGTGAGCCGTGGTTTTGATGTGAGGTGGTTCTTGGTCTGGTGAGGCCGTGGTTCTCTGCCTGTGGCCGCGTTCTCTGTCTGGTGAGGCCGTGGTTCTCTGCTGGTGAATGACCGCGGTCTCTGTCTGGTGAGCGTGGTTCTCTTCTGCCTGGGTGAGCCGTGTTCTTGCTGGCTCTCTGTCTGGTGAGCCGTGGTTCTCTGCATGGTGAGCCGTGGTTCTCTGCCTGGTGAGCCGTGGTTCTCTGTCTGGTGAGCCGCGGTTCTCTGTCTGGTGAGCCGTGGTTCTCTCTGCCTGGTGAGCCGTGGTTCTCTGCCTGGTGAGCCGTGGTTCTCTGCCTGGTGAGCCGCGGTTCTCTGCCTGGTGAGCCGTGGTTCTCTGCCTGTGAGCCGCGGCTCCACTAACAGCGGGCGAGCAGCGCTGCGGTGCGCCGGCGGTCACGTTTCACGCGAACCATGGGTGTGCTCTGTGCTCTCCTCACCGGGGCATCTCGGCCCTCGGCTCCCGTCAATATGTCTATCCAGATGTGCTAGATCGGCCCAGCCATCCCACCAGTGTCGGTAGTGCAGTGAGCGTTTTCAGCTCCCACGCGACTTTGAGTCACCTGAATTCAGAGCGGTGGTTCACCGATTCACCTTTTTCGGTTATCGCTGTCGGTATGTAATTGTACGTGGCTTCACACCCATGTTTCCCGAGATGCACCGCAGGCGAGCGGCCCCGGCCAGAGCGTTTTATCCATGTGTTCTCAACCATACTGTGTATAATATATACTGTCCTTTTATGGCCGACTTTGGAGGACAGGTGAATGAGCCGGTCCCATTTCGTTTGCAGTGATGACCAGAATCCTGGCCGCTGGCTACGAGTTGGTGTCATCAGGCCACAGACTCGTATGTCAGTGACAGGGTTAATCTACGCCGGACCGTGTTGGCTGCGAAACACGTCGCATGGTAGGCCCGGGACCAGGTGGCTCTGTTGGTAGAGTGCTGGGCTCGGAGTCCGGCAGTGTGGAGGGCTCGAGTCCGACTACTGACGGACCAAAGCGGGGAATCGAATGACATCCATTCGACTCCCCGCAGGTCGACGTGCAAGACCCTGACGACAGATGACGGCTCTCGCATCGTCGTCAATCTCCAATGCCACCAGCTACCGCCACCACCACCATGGGTCCGGAGCTACCTCTCGATACTGCAGCGAAAGCGACCAAGTATTTCCTGTGCTCTGTTCACCTATCTGCTGTTGTCATCTTGTTTGCAGCAGTGGTAATGGACAGGTGCAGCCAACCCGAACCACGGAATAAATTCCTCGTATGTGACAAGACAAGACTCCGGGAAATCGTCCGATAGATAAAAACCCGACTGAAAGACCTCGCTGCATGCATGCCTACCTGCGGTCTCTGCGAACGGCGGGTATTGTAGAACAAGCTCCCGGCCCCTGCCAGGAGTTATCACGTCACAAAGGCTGCCTGTCCTAGGTTCATTCGGGCGTAACTTGCCGCTGAAGCAGAAGTCATAAATGGAAATATATGTAGGCAAGAAAGAATGCGTAGGGCTGCTATAGGGCTGGTGCTGAATTCGACCGAGCTGTCAAACCGGACAAAGAAAACCGCCGGCCGGCGTACGCGAATGGAGAGAGAGATAAGGGATACGTTTGTCTGTATCTTTTTTGATAAAAAGGTATTCTAAGACATCAGTGTTTCATTTCGTCGCAGTCAGACGCATAGGTATGTCCAGAAGCGCTTTCAAGATGGGAATACCTAACTCCTCTCTGGAAAGGCCAGCCACCCGATCGCGTTAGATTTCGGCTGCGCAACAGCAAAATACCGACTAGCCACCACGCTCTCAAGAAAGCAGCATTACTCTCAGAAAGAGAGAAATATAGGTCGTTACGGATCTAAGCGGAAATGAAACCAACAAATCTCACTCCAGCCGTCACCTCTGCAAACAATGCGTCCTGCTCTTGGCGGCCATTGCCAATATATAGGTGACGCTCGACTCGAAACTAATCCATTGTTTGAACTCGAACAACAACGCAGTTCTTTATCCGATCGCATGGCAGTAAATCCTTACAATACGCTACGTTTGAGCGAGTAACTACCAGCTTGGCTTTGTAAAGATCAGTCTGGAAGTGTGCTCAGAGCAATCAATAGACCATATCTGTTGTGTTCTCACACGCGAACAGGATCTCCACTCTGATATGCCAAGCTTTTTCGAAATCGCTTTAAAGTACCCCAAGTATGCTTGTCGATCCTCGTCGATTGGCCGTTATGTGTATGTAAGAGTACGAAGACCACGCAAGCGTATTGCAAATCAAATTTTAAACGAACCTCACATGGCAGTTCTCTGATTCATCTCGCCATACCTGTGATTACCTGACCCTCCCACGAGCCCGGTGGTCGCGAGCACACCTTTTGAGACAGTCGAGAGGTGCTTGACTCGATCGTATGGTCCCAATAATCTATTCGTCTGTTTGCCTTGTTCCGGAGCTGTCGCCAGTCACGCATCAGCCGTAAAGTACGGCCGGGGCACGCGGTCGGGGGGGGGGGCAGAGGGAAGGGGCAGGTAGTCACGGGTGGTTTAGAGTCTCCTGGCAGTGGAAGCCGAGTCCTGGCACTTGGAACATCGCGGGCATATTATTTATCAGCGGCTTGTTTAAGTTGTACGTTTCGGAAGAAACAAAAAAACGTTCTGGCTCGATAATCTGTATGCCTACAGTTTGTTCACGTCCGTAAAGTTTCAAGTTAGCGACTTATTCAGCGGCTTTTTCCGCGACAGATTCAGAATTGGCCGCTCAAACCTCGGGTTTAGGTCAATACTGGCACGCTGATCACGAATATGACCTTCATTTTGCTGTAAAAAAATAATCTTCGATGTAAAATTCAAGGCCAATTTACGGGGGTCCGCATAACGCCCCGAAATTCCCTGCACCCCCGACCGCGTGCCACGGTCGACCTTTTAACGCTGATGCGTGACTGGAGCCAGCTCCGGAACAAGGCAAACATGGAATTATTGGGACGATACGATCGAGTCAGCACCTCTCGACTGTCTCAAAAGGTGTGCCTCGTCGACCACCGGGCTCGTGGGAGGGTCAGGTAATCACAGGTATGGCGAGATGAATCAGAGAACTGCCATGTGCTAGGTTTGTTTAAAGGAAATAGTTCACCTTGGATTGTTTTTTCAAACACGATTTGACTATATTTTGAAATACAGTTTCTTTTCACAATGTCAAAAATAGCCAAACATCGCGCCGATTCAGGACAGAAGGACTTGCATTATTCATTTTATCAAAACTATATGCGTACTCTCCGCAACGTCAAACGTGGCTCAGCCAATCAGAATTATTCGAAAGTAGCTAGCGTTAAATTACTGTATAAACAGGGGCGGATCCAAGGGCGGGGCCAATCCGGCCATGCCCCCCCCCCCTCAAAGCCGAAAACAGGGTGGGGCCAAACATATCTTTTGCTCCCCCCCCCCAAAGGGACATCAAGTGAAGGGCATGTTCAATACGGACTGAATTTGGTACTATTTATATTAACATTGGAGTCGGGTACTCGAGGAAAGATAACAAATTGTCGTTAAAATAGCTTTGAAGCAGTCAAAATCCAGCTATTCACTATACAAAACTGAAAAAATTCGCGCCGCTTCGCGGCATCACACAAGTTTTTGCAATTGCTTACACAAATTAGGGAAATGGGCAAATTTATTTAATTTCATGAGGTGTAAGGCAGGAGGCTCTCCTTGACGAGTATCCTGGCCCCAGGGCCACTTTCAACAATATTTACCTGACTTCACCTGTTAGTGGTGTTATCTAACCGGTTTGGTGATATGTAATCAATAAACAAACAAATATTAAACCCTCGCCTTACCGTTTTCCACCTTTGCCGTACGGGGGGGGCTGACAGGATTCCCGTTAACTTTTCCAAACAACACCATAGAGGCAACGCGGTAAAGAACCAGCATGTTGTCGTCATGTGAGGAATTCTAACGGAGTCAATTTTTAGTTTCAGTCATTGGTGAACTTTCCAGTCTAGGAATACCTAAGACTCCGACACGTCAAGAAAAAGCATTTTTTCTAACCGTCAGGAAAACCTAAAAAAAATAGAAATTAATCCAATGTAAATAAAAAACTTGACCCTTGACCAGTTTGTCTCAGAACTACAGAAAATGTATTCATTTGCGTATCTGGTCAAAATAAAGTCAAAAAAAATGATTTAAAAATGGACCGTCCATGGTTTCGTACACTTAGGGAGCCATCCACTCAATCACAAATAGTCATTGCAAGTCATTGCTTTTAAATTTGGTTTGTGTATTTTCTATATTTAGTTCTTTCACTTATCTTCTGGTTTTTCAAAATCTTTTACAATTTTATTTTTTTAGTGATTCCCCCATTTTTTCATTTTTAGGGGTTAGAAACCCAAAATTTCGGAAATCCGAGTTGGCCTCTCCTAATTAAAATGGCATTTTTTTTGGGGAATCATTGTCGCTTCTGTTAAGCAATTTGCTGCAAATCTCTATTTTCTACGATTGTTAACAAAATAGTTACCGTCTTTGCCACCAACTATAATCGGTCACTAAAACGGCATTTTCTCCCAATGACTGAGCCCAATTTCAGTGAATTTGCCAGCATAACGTATGATTGTTGTCAACTCAGCTAGTGAAATCCAGCAAGATGCGCCGCCAATGAGGTAAAAGTGATTTCAGAAAAAACATCCAGGGAGGCCTTGTTTCAGGCCCCCCTGAGGCGAGGGTAATTTTCAAGCTGGCTACAAGTGAAGCATGGCCTGCCGAGTTCGAAAAAGGCGACGCGAACGATTATTAGGACGTGACATCGGCCCTAAAACACCTAACATCCAAACCAAATGCGTATTTTAACATGGAAATCCACATTAAATGTTGCAAGGCGATGCACGCAGACAAAACGGAATACGTTTTTCGTTATTTCATCCCGACCCCCTACAATAATTATCGGTGACGCCCTTGCGGAGTTGTATGAGATAAACGATTATTGATTACCTACGTGTGTAAATGCTACGGAAATGGTGTTCTGTGTGTTTTAAAGTTATTTTTCCCATATTTTTTTACCCAAAAAAAACGAAAAAGTTTTTTCACGATTTTTTCCCCGATTTTTTTCTTTCGAAAAAAAAAAACATTTTTTCCCGAAAAAAGTATTAAAACAATATAAAAATATAAAAATATAAAAAAATGTATTTTTAGGAAAAAATCGTATTTTTGAATCTCTAATGCCAAATAAGGTGAAAAGCCCAAATCCGTGAAGAAAAAATGGGGTACCTTTTTGCCGGAAAAAGTTGGCCCCCCAAACCGAGGGGCTGGATCCGCCCCTGACTGTATAGCCTCTGCTCAGGTGTAGAAGGCCCACATTCTTGACATTCTTTATATATGGCCCACATTCCTTCGACAAAAAGTCAAATATATTCGGCTGGAGAGCCCTTTCAGCCCAGAAAACTTGCACTTAGGGTTTTTTCAACACGGGCTGTGGGAGCTCCGTCTCAGTGTTTTCCTGTTGACAGAGTGACAACAGCTGATCAGCGTCTCATGCCGAGCAGCGAGCCCCGTCTTCACCGTTCAGAAACTGCACGCTAATGAAATTGTCCGTGTTCCCGGGTGCACTGTGCCGTGTCCCGGCGACCGGCCGCTGTCAGCAAGCTGTCACAGCTGTCACAGCTCTGCCGCCGGCTGTCACACAGAGCTGTCACAGCTCTGCCGCCGGCTGTCACACAGCTGTCACGGACACACGCGGACCGTGTCAACCCGAGCGGTATCTACTCCTGGAACGGCGCGCCGAGATATTCGGGAAGACTCTTGAAGGTGAATAAGCAATATTTAGAAAGGTCATGACAAGTGATGCCTGCATTTAAATATCGAGCTTTATGGAAGAGACGCGGTTGGAGTATTTCCACATAATAAACGAAAGGGAATTATATTGAAAAGGAGCATATGGAGCCGAGAGAGCTTATTCTTAACTATACGGTACGCACACCAATCGGTACGTGCACACTGCCACACATTCGGCATGACACTTTTACAGGCACGTAGCCAGGATTTTCTCTCAGGGAGGGCCCACGTCGGGAAAAATTCCAATTTTGCTCCTCAGCCATGCGCTGCTGACCGGGAAAGGGTCGGGTTTTCAGAGAATCTCATTCTATTCCTAGTGTGAATTTATTTTCGCTCTGGGGGGGAGGCATTTGGCCACCAGTGCTCCCCCCCCGGTTGACTACGCCCTGCCACTTTTGACACTTTGCACTAGCTAGCCTTTTCACGAAGGATTTATTTACCGGGCCAATTGGGGCGATTGGGGCGTTTGGTATAAATGGGAGGGGTTTGAGGCCGTGTTAGTGCTATGGCCACGTGACACGGTGTTAGTCAACAATTCCAAAATTCCCAAATTCCAGACCCACCCACTCCCCATTTCAACCAAACGCCCCAATCACTCCAATCACCCAAACGCTCCAATCGCCCAGTGAATGAATCCTTTGTGAAAACGGCTAATGATATGTCGCTCAATCATGCAGTGACTGATGAGCTTTGAACTCAAACTGGCCCTCCGTCCTCGAAGCAGCTCACATATACAGTAGGTCTAAGAGACGGAGAAACCTACGACTCGAGAAGCTCTGTTTTGGTTAGGTACATAAGCTTACATGTTATGTCCTACTAACTTGATATGCCTATATGGGCTATGTTACACTTGGTTCAAATATATATCACTCTGTAATCTGTATTTAGAAGCAAGTCGCTATCATGTGTTACGTACTATTTTATTTTCCATGCTTGAATGAACTTAAATACGACTTACGTCAAAACTATTGCAGGAGCTTAAACGGATTTTTGCTCGTACATTCGTCATAATCCTTTGAGCAACCGCTTGCGCAGTCTGCAAGGGATTCACTCATGCGCGGCTTGACAGTCGCTAACGGTTACACATCAAATCCGTCTCTGCTACCGGAAAAGACCTTTAAAAGCACGCATGGCCGGTCGTAATCGTCAAACCGAAAACCTTTCGTGTCGTCAGCGACATGTAAACACGTCGTGATTCGGTAGATCCCGACACATTTTTGCCTTGTTCCAGTCGGAAACATGGTGGGGGGCAGGACGGGGACGGAGGGGAGAGGGGAGGAAGACGCGGTGATCGGCGGGGTCCGGTGTATCGGCAGTGTATCACTGTCATGTATCGGCTATCGGCGGTATGGTGGGCCCGGTATAACAGAAGCGAGCGGCCCGGACGGTCACAGATGCTGGGTTTGTCGAGTACGGCAGCCCCTGGCCCGCTGACACCTGGTAGAATATGTGATGTCTTTGTGGCGTGCGCAGTTTCGAAAGTGTCTGAATTTATGCATTCAAAAACAGCGCACAAGGGTTTCGCTTCCGATAGAACTTTGCTGGAATGTGTTTGTGAGTAATAGGTAGGTATGCGTGCCTCCTTGCCAATCATATATTACATTTTTACATTTAACGCTATTGTCACAATAATTGCAATTTTGTCATATTCTTTTTTACTATCCATTTGTATTTTTATAGTTAACGCTATTTTCATGATAATACAATTTCGGCATATTCCTTTTCACTATCCACTTGTTTATTAGTTGATCATTTTCGCTCAAACTGATAAAATTATAGTATCAGCGCCACCACGCCCCTGAACTCTGCCGATGACTATACTGATGACGCTGCGTGGCGAATCTGGGTCAGACCGGGGTCCCGTGTCCGCCCGGGGATCACAGCTCGCTCTGCGAGGCGTGTGTGCGTGCAGCCCGGACGAGTGGTCCCAAGTCACAGGACCACGATGTCGCCCCGCTCCGGACCACTGCAGGAACGGGATAGGGACGAGACAGAGATGAAGGAAGGACATGGACAGGCAGAGACAAGGAACGGATGAAGGTGGGACGAGACAGGAACGAAGCGGGAACGAGACAGGGACAAGGTAGAGACGAGGAAGGGATAAAACAGATACGGGCAGGGACAGGACAGGGACGGAACAGGACGGGGGACGGGACAGGGACGGGACAGGGACGGGACAAGGACGAGCACATGGACTGGGACAGGGATAGGGACAGGGACAGGGACAGGGACGGGACAGGGACGGGACAGG
>VOPJ01003782.1:0-48536 GCA_014673585.1 Semibalanus balanoides
TGCGCATGTCTGGCGTTTTGTCAACACCGTCGCAGATTGCACACGACTACTCAGCAGTCGGTTTATCAGCTACCAACCGAGTTGAGTAGACTGACCACAAAACCATACCTGATATATACGTTTGCTGCTATCCGAGTATTTTCCCTTCCCAATTCTGTTACCCAAGTGACCATCCACACTCCGCAGCCAAAACAGGCAGCCATTTGTCACATAAACTCAGGTGAATAGTCAATACCTGCACCTTGTGGGCACGCAGACACCCAAGCACCCACTGGTTTCTTTAGCCACACGCACTGACTCAATGGTCACAAGACACTGTCTGATCGGCACAGGTCGCGCGGCATGACAGTGTGACGACGGACCCACCTGTCGGCTCGATAGCCACCTCCACGGCCGGGTCGTCGAACGGGTCGTAGGCGGCGCAGGCGGAGGCCGGCTCGTAGTGCTGCTGTCCGTACTGGCCGGCGCCGTACAGCTGCGAGCTGACGCTGTGGTGCGACTGGCGGCTCTGAGAGCGCGAACACTGCGAGCGCCGCTCGCGCTCCAGACTCTGCTGGCGGCTCTTGGAGGCGCGCTCCAGACTGGCCGGCCGACTGCGGCCGGCCGCCGCCGCCACCGCCGCCGCCGAGAAGGTGGACAGCGTGGGCGGGGGCGGCCCGTACAGGACGTGGCCAGGGCCGGCCGGGTGGCCGAGCGTCACCTGCACCAGCTCACCGGAGCGCTCATCGAGCTCCACCGTGTCGGAGGAGGTGGCCGGCGAGTCGGGCGCCAGGCGGCCCTCAGCCGCCGACAGCGAGCTGGCCTCGGCCGACGCGGCCGTCGAGCGGCCCGACGTGCTCATGGCGCGAGAGGTCGTTTTCGTCTCTCCCATCTCCGTGTCACCTGCCATGGAGCGCAGGCATGGATGGGATAGCGCAGGGGCGCAGGGCATTACAACACAGCAGGATCACCATATATGACCACAACTCATATATACACTGTCTCTCAGGAGCACAGCAATCAATGTAGCAGGGGGCAGTCACTGCATATGCAATTGTTCAGATTGCTGTGATGATGGTGTAAATTATCATATGATAGATTGTAAAGTAACACCACAATGCAGAGCGAGAGAGAGAGAGAGAGAGAGAGAGAGAGAGAGAGAGAGAGAGAGAGAGAGAGAGAGAGAGAGAGAGAAGAGAAGAGAGAGAGAGAGAGAGAGAGCGAGAGAGCGAGAGAGCGAGAGAAGAGAAGCGAGGGCGAGAGAAGCGAGAGAGCGAGAGAGCGAGAGAGCGGAGAGCGGAGACGAGCGAGAGAGCTGAGAGAGCGAGAGAGCCGAGAGAGCGATGAGAGCGAGAGAGCGAGAGAGCGAGAGCGAGAGCGAGAGCGAGAGCGAGAGCGAGAAGCGAGAGCGAGAGCGAGAGCGAGAGCGAAGCGAGAGCGAGAGCGAGAGCGAGAGCGAGAGCGAGAGCGAGAGCGAGAGCGAGAGCGAGAGCGAGAGCGAGCTGGGGGTGGAGGGGGTGGAGTGCACTTACTGTTTCCCGGCTGGTCTGACCCATTTCTCAATATCGACCAATGGAACGTGTAGAGAATGATGACAGCTTGTGCAGACCCGCTGGCCACTCAGATCTCTCACATCGGATCAGCTGCTTCGGGATTCTGAAACAGAATAAGTAGGCGATCATGTCATCTAAATTTGTGCTGCATCGTCAATTATTTAACAAAGCCACCCGTTCAGTACTCTGCAATGATAATGCTAACTGTAGTGTTTTGTGTAACAATTTGCAGTGCTATTGCATTTTGAATCGAACTAAATGCAGTCAAAAGCGATATAACATGCCATAAATAAGTATGTCATGATGCCAGGTGTATTGCCAGAGACAAATCGTTGTTTTATTTTTGAATTACAATGCTGGCAATGTAACACACAAATAGTTATTTCTGACATTTATATTTGACACTAACAAATATATTGTAAAACCAAATTACAGAATAGGTGAAACCCTTGGACTGATCTTAGCATTATTAAAGGGAGTGTGCCTACTCACATTGGTCATGTGGAGTTGTTGACACTAGTCTGTATAAAATATTTTTTTTTTCTGAATTTAGCCATGTACTTCATTTCCCTAGAATCACTTTAGTTGCTGAGATATTCCAAAGTCGCCAATCACATACTGCAGTATATATTTCAATGTCCCCAGAAGAGCCTTCACACTAGAAGCATTGCTTAAATACAACCTAGCATATATTGTTAGCTCGGCCAGTGCGCCATTATTAAGGTAACATCTTCGCTACTCTGTTTATAGTGACGATCGTTTATATTTTGACAAAACAAATGCAAACAGAAAAATAGTAAAAAATTCAACTAAAGGCTTCAGACGTGAATTTTTATCGTAACAATAAATCAAACAATCGCTTTTACCGTAATAAAAATATATTTGACATTTCAAAAGAGTAGGCACACTCCCTTTAATTTCAGAAGAACCCTTTTACCAGACAAGTGCTCGAATCCCCAAAAACGGACCCCGGGATCTGATCTCTCAGATCTGGTTCCCGGATCCATTGGGATCATATATCCAACTTTGCAATTTGTCGATGAATTCACTGGGATCATGGATCCGTCTTTAACATTGGTCGACGGATCCACCGGGATCCGAGATCACTGGCACCATTTTGCACTGGAATCCACTTAAATCCCAGAGCCACCATTATTCAGATGTGTATTTTCGGAGCCCATATTTTAAGCAATTGTCAGTATTTTTGCAATTGGTTGTAAATGCAACTAGTATAGGCAATGAGCAATATGACAATAGCATATGGCATATGCCTATTAAGCAAATGCCATTATTAATATTTTGTCAAGAAATACTATAGTTATGTCATAATCTATCAGCTAGATCCTGTCAGATCCGACTTCCACCAGGATCAGAGATCCATTTTCATTGTTTATCATGTGATTCTGTGGGATCAAAGATCCGATGCCAAATTTAATCGTATGATCCACTGGGATCCAACATCCACTGTTGTATTTTGTCGTGCGATTCAGTGGGATCATAGACCCAAGTATTTGGTCGAGATATCCTGTGGAATCATAGATACTACTTCAGATCCATGCACAGTCTGCCCTTTACCTTACAAAAAGGCCAATACTGCCTTCTTCATCACATCCCTATGGTCTACCATTGGCCACCTACCTATCCTTCCTATACCAGACATGTGTCTGGATCCCGGGATCCAGCTGAGATCGAGATATCTGTGTCCCTTGTCTCGGGATCAACAAGGAACACTTGGTACCTAATAAGCCGAGGGATCCCCAAAGATCCCAGATCCTGATATATTTTATGCCGAGGGGTCCTCTGGGATCCCAGATCCAACTACGAGATGCAGGCACACTGATAAATATATACTTCCTGCTAGTTTTATCGTGTAGGAGAATCCATTACAATATCTATGTTTGCAAGGCAATTTGCGGGTAGATACTAATGATATACATAGTACATACATAGTACTACATAGACGCAAAATTGAGACCACAAACTTTGATGTTAGTCCCTGCATCTCTTGACTTTCAAGATCTGAGGGTCGTTAAATCATAGATCATTGAGATCCCAAATCCTGAAACATTTTACATCGAGGGATCCAGGAGGATTCCAGATGGGATCCACTGGGATCCAAGATTTTCATGCATTTTATGCCGAGGGATCTACTGGGATCCCAGCATCAACTTCGGGATCCTTTCACAAGTATGCCACCTAGCATTGGCATAGCCTCGTTGTAGGAATATTGGTGGTGGGACAGTGTCAGAAGTACATCAGCTAGTAAAATGTGCTATAACTAGGAGTATCTATCAATATTTAAGAAAACGATATAAAGTATTGTGAGCAGTAAGTATCACAGTATGACAGCACCGAAATAACGATTGGCAGAACCACATGAGAGTCGACACTTGACAGTATCAAAGTGCAGGCAGCAGTGGGTATGTCACACGATGGTAAGTAGCATTTTGAAGGAGAGCAAAACAAACAGGCGTCTGACAGTATCACGGGGGTCTAGTGGCATCACATGACACAAGTCAGTATAAAATCACGTTTGACAGTATCAACTATCATATGACACTTGTCAGTATCAAAAAACGGTTGGCAGTATCAATGAACGGTTGGCAGTATCAATGAATAGTTGGCAGTATCAATAAATAGTTGGCAGAGGCAAGAAGCGATTGTCAGAATCAACGAATCGAACAGTTAACCATCGCCAATGCAGGGGTAAATGCCACCACCTCATTTTTTTATCTCGGAAATAACTCGCAAATTTATCAACAAATTGCGTTGAATCTTTCAGCACTCTACTCTTAAACAATTTAACACATGCTCTAAAAAAAAAACACACACACTTAAATTGACCCGTGACCTATGACCTGTTTCTCAAAGTCATGTCAGGCTCACCTGGCGTCACTACCCAGCTAACAATTTTACGTTGTCGGTACGTTGTGACAGGGTTGTGACACAAGTACACAACGTTGTGATAGTGTAATTTTGTAGACTACCAGGAACGTTGTCACAACGTTACCTTGCAACGTTCACACAACGTTGAAGCAACGTTGCTACAACGTTACTTTTGACAAGCATAGCTAACGTGACTTACGTGGTCTATCATTGATCTTAGTAAGATGGTTGAATATGCCTCAATTTTAGATAATCATAACCACATGCGAGCTGTTCTTCCCAAGTTACTAGAACAAAGTTGTGACATCGTGACGATACAACGTTGCTGTAACGTTCAACAGCGACGTTTATACAACTTTTTCTTCACAACATTCACGAAGTTGTCGCAACGTTGTTAAAACGTAAAATTCAATCTTGATTTTTCATAACGTTGTTACAACGGTATCTGTTACCTGGGTATCGATGTTTGTAACTTGTGCACTTTCCGAGTGTTTATTGTTCAAGAGTATGTACGTATATCCACAGATGTTAACTGGTGACTTTGATGGTTTTCATTAAGATCTTGACCTCGATTGACTTTTTCAGATGCCAACCGATGTCACTGACTTCCGATGACCTGAGATGAGATGATTTCAAATTGTCAAAAGTAGGAAGCAGTTAAAGCAGTTGGATAACAAGCTTAGAAAGTAAGGTATTGGGCTCCCCGGCCCCCAGTTCTTACGCTGATGGGTTCTTACGCTTGCGTTTTTGGATTATGGTATTGCGGGGTTGTAAATTCATCCTTATATTCGCAAATATTCGTAATCTAACGCAATTCCTATATAATCAATAACAGTGATCAAAGGAGGATAGATCATTCAAAAGTGCGGGGGCAGTTAATATTGCTGTCCCAAGCCTGCAAAATGGGAAGGTTAGGGGGGGCACGGCCCCTCCCTCCCCCGTTCCTACGCCGGTGAGTATCAAGACACGGTTGGCAGATTCACCGACTGAGAACAGACAGAGGTGCCGCAGTCATCGGCCAACCCAAGTTTGACTTCAATCGATAGCAGAATAGTACCGTGCAGCTCCCGACCACTGCATTTCAGGCAGACGAAAGAGCCAGGCAGAGAGATAGGAGCCCAATTCGATGGGAGCGCAGACACTCAGTTTGGTGAGGCAGTTAGTGTCTGACAGGCACTCAGTTTGGTGAAGCAGTGAGTGTCTGACAAGCTCTCGCTCTCGCTCTCGCTCTCGCTCTCGCTCTCGCTCTCGCTCTCGCTCTCGCTCTCGCTCTCGCCTCTTCGCTACATACAGCTCTCGCTCCGCTCTCGCTCTCGCTCTCAGACTCTTCGCTCTCGCTCTCGCTCTCCGCTCTCGCTCGTCGCTTCCGCTTCTCTCTCTCCGCTCTCTCTCTCTCTCTCTCTCTCTCTCTCTCTCTCATCTCTCTCTCTCTCTCTCTGTCGTCGTCATACTCTTCTCTCTCCTCTTCTCCTCTCTCACTCTCTCCCTCTATCTTTCTCTCTAATTCTTCTGCTCCTCGCCTCTCGCTCTCGCTCTCGCTTCTCGCTCTCCTGCTCTTCGCTACTTGCGTCTCTCGCTCTCGCTCTCGCTCTCGCTCTCGCTCTCGCTTCGCTCTCGCTCTTCGCTTCTACGGTCTCGACTCTCCTGCTCTTCGCGTGCTCATGCCTCGCTACTCGCTCCTCGTCTCTCTGCTCTCGCTCATCGCCTCGCGTCTTCTCGTCTCGCTTCGCTCTCGCTCTACGCTCTCTGCTCCTTACTCATCGCTCTCGCATTCTTCTACTCGCCTCTAGCGCTCTTCGTCTCCTACAGCTCTCGCTCTTCGCTTTCTGCTCCGCCTCGGCTCTTCGCTCTCGCTCTCGCTTCTCGCTTCTCGCTTCTCGCTTCTCGCTTCTCGCTTCTCGCTTCTCGCTCTCGCTCTCGCTCTCGCTCTCGCTCGACGGCTCGAGGGCCGTCACTTGCCCGGTGGCCAGCGGCCACCAGACCCGGGTAAACGTCGGCTCTCGCTCTCGCCGTTCTCCGCTCGTCGCTCTTCAGCTCTCGCTTGTCGCTCTTCGCTCTCGCTCTCGCTCTCTGCTCGTCAGCTCTCGCTCTTCTCAGCTTCTCTGGCTCCTTTCGCTCTCTCTGCATCTCGCTTCTCGCTCTCTCTTGCTTCTTCGCTCTACCGCTCGTCGCCATCTCGCTCTGCGCTCTCGGCTCTCGCTCTCGGCTCTCTCTCGCTTCATGCTCTCGCTCTCGCTTCGCTCTCGCTTCTCAGCCTCGCTCTCGCCTCTCGCTCTCGCTCATCGCTCTTCGCTCTCGCTTCTCGCTCTCGCTCTCGCTCTCGCTCTCGCTCTCGCTCTCGCTCTCGCTCTTCCGCTTCTCGCTCTCGCTCTCGTATACTCTGCTCTCTCGTCATCGCATACTCGCATCTCGCTGCTGCGCTCTCGCCTCTCCTCTCTCTCTCTGCTTCGTCTCTCTCTCTCTGCTCTCGCTACTCTCTCTCTTCTCACTTCTCTCATACGTTTCTCTCTCTCTCTCATTCTCTCTCTCTCTTTCTCTCATTCTACGTCTCTCCTCCTCTCTATCTTCTCTCTCTCCTCTCTCTTCTCTCTCTCGCTGCATCCTCTCTACGTCTTTCTCCTCTACTCGTCTCTTCATCTCATCTAGCTCTCTACTCTCTCCTCTCTGCTCTTCATATAATCATACATACTTATCTCTCTTCTTCTCCCCTCCCTGCTATTCTTCCCTTCTCCCCCCCTCTTCTCTCTCTACTCTAGCTTATATTCTACTCTCTCTCTCTCTCGTCTACTCTCTCGATCTCTTCTCCTCTCTCCTCTCTCTCTCTCTCTTGGCTATATTCTCTGCTCTCTCTTCTCTCTCTCGATCTCTCTCTCTCTCATCTCGTCTCTCTCTTTCTCTCTCTCTCTCTCTCCTCATTATATATAATATATCTCTCTCTCTCTCCCTCTCTCTTCTCTCTCTCTTCTCTACTCTACTCTCTCTCTCTTTCTCTCTCTCTCTCTCTCTCGTCTCTCTCTCTCTCGCTCTCTTTTCTACTTTCATATTGATACACTTTGCACCAAGGGAGTTACCGACCCAAAGCATCCTGCTCCTGCTGGTCGTGCTAAGCAGAGCGTTGTCTCCTGCATCTAGTCGTGACGAACGAGACCCTGTGTCGTGCCGCACCTCACTTACCAGAGTAGAGGAGGGAGCCGGACGCTCTCGTCACTGGCAGCGCCGCCCGCCACAGGGGACGTCACACATACACACACACATGTGCACACCGGCGCGTACACACACGCGCGCACACACACGTCACGTCCGTGTGTCCGTCACCGTGTCGGGCGGCCGTCACAGCGCAGCGACATGGCCGTCACAGCGCGCCGTCCGTCCGCGGTGGTTCGGCTCGATGAGACGGCTGCTCGCAGCGGCGGCGCCCAGCCAACGCTGTGCTCGCAGCCGACGACGATCGATAGCGGCTAGCTGGCGCCAGCGGCGATAGGGGGCTCTGGCGACCAGCGCCGCGCACCATTCGGTCCGAGCGGGCGACCATCTTTAATGCCCTGCCAGATATGAGGGAGGAAGCCGAGAATGCCGTACTACTGAGGAGCGACGGAGCCGCTAGATTCGGAAAAAACGTGTCAGATTGATAGGGAGTGGTGCGGCTGAGGACGGCTGAGGTATGGCTGGAGTCGGCTGGACAAACGACCTCGGACGCACTGAGCCGGCACCGAGTTGTTAGCCTCGGCATTATAGCGCTCTGTGGTCTGCATTATGTGTCATTCGTAAGGGTGATTGGAGACAGATGTTACGTTTGTGCGTTGTGCTATTATATTTCACTAGATGTCTCTTAAACCTCGCCAGTATAGGGTTCGATACCTACGTGAACGTGCAATGGGATGAGGAAGGGGTATGTATAATGTGTATATCCCCCCTGGCGTTTCGCCCCTAATTGAACTAGAGCTTCGATTAAAAAATGAGCGTGTTGCTGGTGATGAGAGGAAGTCGTTGGTACTCAATTTAAAGGTTCTGGTTATTTGGGTGACCTCTGAGCTCGTGTCAATTGCACGGTTATCCAAATCGTGCATGTGTAGATATTTATTCATTGTTGAGCTAGAATCGTAAATGGATATATGATTCTTCAAAACGCGTGCCAAATTTGATATCAGTGTTACAAAATGTTCTAGAAACTGTCAGAGTCTAATGAGGTCATCTCAGGTCACCGGAGGACAGTGACCTCGCTTGAACTGTGAAAGTGCATGATCCCAGCGCAATATCTGGTCAGATACATAATAAGCGCTGCAACCAGCATGGACCTCAAGGCCGGCAGAGGCCCTCTGCAGATCAACAGGCCCTTTAAAAGCTGGTAGAGGGCTCTCTCCACACTGGGTGGGGCTCTATTCATACGTATTTGTATATACAGGCCTTAAGCAGACAAGCAAGTGCTGCTATTTATTCGTGTTATACCCTTTTAGTGGTTCGTGGGCGTTCTTTTAAGCCACGTAAGGCATTTGCCGGGCGCCTACACCATCTAAGACACTGCCTTCGGTCCCAGGGGGCCTTCGCTCGGTCACCATAGGAGCCCGCCTGGTCTGCAGGGAGGAGGGGCGGGAGGGCGGGGCCCCTTTGTAGTAAGCATGTCTTTCCTCTGAGTTGTTAGAAAGCATCCATATTTTTTGGGGAGCAGATTTGTTAGATGGCTGTCATGGGCAGTTTTGTAGACAATTTGATGAAATTATGGTCTTGGCTAATATTATATGTTATAATACAATATAAGAAAAGAGGAAATACAAACTAAGCAGTTCGTTTTTCTATCATTTTTTTTAAATATATATTATATCTTGGCATGATCAAAACTATATTCTTTACCAGTAAAGCGCCGCAGTTGGCGATGATCGCGCGAGCGCGAAGGAAATGTATGGTGAATTTCAACTCAATGGGGCAAGTAGTTGCTTAGATGCAAAAAAGGTGCGCACGTGCGCATGTGCAGAGGCACCCTACCACTGACTTGTGGAAAGGTGGCAGCTGAGGGGTTCCTAACCACATACCGCATTTGAACACCATCGGCTCAGCCGTTCCTAAGATATAGAATAAGGGTGTGCACGTGCACATGTGCAGATCCACCCTTCCCTTGTATTGCGGTCGTGGGAAACAGGCGGCTGAGACGTCCCTTATCAGACACCAAATTTGAACACAATCAGCTCAGCCGTTCCTGAGATATAGAATAGGGGTGTGCACGTGCGCACGTGCAGATTCACCCCACCCCTGACTTGTGGAAAAATGGCGGCTGAGGGGTCCCTGACCACACACAAAATTGTGAACACAATCAGCCCAGCCGTTGCGGAGATTTTGCGACAAAACTCCTTGCAACACCCCTCACGAGGCACGCACCACGCGCAATGGTAGACACCCACATGAGTCGGCACTGGTAAAAAAAAAATGATTGATTGGATAGGGCTACTTAGCAAAGAAGACCGCTTGTCAATCGGAAATGCGGTTACAGATGCTTCTCAAAAGCGTCGCCATGGGTCGGGTCGGGTCGCTCATACTCATATGTTTTCCTTATACCACGTAAAGACGAGCGAGTGCTTCGCGCTCGCTCGTAATCAATGCGCTTATCCTTTATACAGCACTCGGAATTGTATGCTTGCAATGTATTTCACTCAAGAATACACATACTAATCTGCCCTTCATAAGGATTCCATTCTGCTGGGATTTCGACTAGCCTCGGATGAGTTGCCCGCTTTGCTAAGCGTCGCACAGGTAACAGCTCAACCTGGGTTCATGCAGGACTTAGTTGTGTCTGATTCTCTCCACAATACTATGCATTTAAACATGCTTCCCCTCCACTGTACCTCCCGATACCATCCTGCACACATGGCTGTCCGTCTAACAGCTGACTCAGCCAGCGTGCCTCCACCTGACGCCGGCGTCCCTCACTCGGAGCGCCTCTCCGGTACCAGCAAATACGGAGAAGGCTCCTTGAAGAACGGCTTGGACTCGTTGATGGCAAAGTCGTGCTGAAACCCAGTAGGGAAGCGAAGTCGGTAGCGCTGCACCACAGTCGTGACGAACAGGAAGAGCTCGGTGCGTGCCAGCGTCTCCCCGAGACAGGAGCGTTTTCCGACCGAGAAAGGCATGAGTGCCCGGCTGGGTTTCAGGCGGCCCTGGCCGTCTAGGAAACGTTCCGGCCAGAACCGTTGCGGCTCGGGGAAGAGCTTGTGGTTGAGGTGGACGCCGGTCAGGTTGGAGATGACCTGGGCGCCGCGCGGCACCGTGTATCCACCCAGCTGGAACTCTTCCGTGCTCACGTGAGCCACGCCGATGCCGGCCAGGTGGGCGAGCCGCAGCGTCTCCATCAGGAACGCCTCGGTGTAGGGCAGTCGCGGCTTGTCAGAGAGCAATGGTGCCCGGTCGCGGCCGATGACGCTACTGAGCTCGTCGTAAAGCCGCTGCTGCACGTCCTGGTGGCCGCAGAGGAAGCAGAAGGCCCAGCGCAGCGTGCTGGCCGTGGTGTCGAAGCCGGCAGAGAACAGGTCGAGGATGCAGCGCAGCAGGTGGCGGTCCGTGTACAGCTGCGGCTGGTGGCTCTGCTCCTGCAGCAGGCAGTCGATGTAGTCGCGCGGCTCGCCGGTCAGGTCCACAGTGCGACGATGGCTGTCTATCGCCGGCTGAAGCAGGTGGTCGATCGGATAGTGGAAAATCTCTCGGATCTTGTTGATGCCGGTGATCCATTCTGGCAGCTTCATCAAAGCTGGGATGTTTGCCATGAGGAAGAAAAGGCTGGCTTTGTTGAGGAACTCATCCTGCTTTTCTATGATCTTAAGGACTCTTGCATCCTTAATGCTGACAATATCCCCAGCAACCATTGCCCAGAGGATGTTCAGCACAGCGATGTTGAGACTCCGGTCCAGGGACCTAGCTTGGCCCTCGTTCGGGGCCAACACTTCGTTCATGAGTTCGTTGATCTGGTCGTGTATTATTTCAATCGACTTGGACTTGCCCATACCGAAATTCCTGAGGTGGAAAAGGGTGAATCGTCGCGAGCGAGTCCACAAGTCGCCGCTGGTGAACATTATTCCCTTATCTGCGTATAAGAGCTCGAAAGCAGGGTTGTTTTGTCGTGCGACAGCCATCGGGCCGTTGAACGCCTCCCTGATGAGATCCGGATCGGACAGCACGATCAGCGTCTCCCAGCCCACAGTCACCTTCATAATCGGCCCATAGTGCTGGCTCCACTTCGTGAAGCTGCGGTCTTGGTGCATCCAGTCCATCGATAAAGCCTGCCCGATGAGAGGCAAACCTCTAGGACCTGGAACGAAATCGAATATCATTAGAAACTAGCCTGGACTTGTTAGCCAAGTGAATATACAACTAGAAACACTTCCAAAATAACGAAATTGTTATGTTTAAAGGACATTGCATTGCATCTAAAAGAATGCATAATTCCTAAAACTGCCAGTTTGCCTCGTCCAGCAATAGCAGCGCGTCTATGGGCTTATTCCCGTCGCACCGCTTACCTCCTCCAAGCTGATTCCACTTGCTCTAGTCCTATTCTTTAACACAGAGCAGTTGCAGTTGGAGCAACTCAGAGGAGATTAGAGGCGGTTAGAGGCGCCACGGGAACAGACCCTACAACGCCACTTGTTCTTGTACAGATCCTTACAAAATGTCGGAGACTGCATCGACACTACCATTATCGTTCATTGCGTTAGCTCGCGCACTGACGGGAGTTCGCGCAAATTTCCTGCCGACGGAGACGGGTATTGGTGCCCTTCTAAGGTCAATATTTTGTCATTCGCTACGTTCTATCTCGTTTTCTCTGATTTATTTCCGCAACTCATAAGTTCTGGGGAGGGATCCTTCTTTTCCACCAGTGTCAATTTGGTTTATTTTTAGCGGTGCATTATGCCTGTATATTCACGACTTTATATTTAGCTTAAATATTGACCACGTTTTATTGAGTTGTGTACGTCCTTATCTATGACAGGCGCGGATCCAGGGGGCGCTTGGGCGCCCCCTCCCCCTGAGACGGGTATTTTCTATGGCGCGTCCGTAGGGTGCGCCCGGAGGGCGCAACTTTTTGTATTGGGCGCCCCCCCCCCCGGACCGAAATCCTGGATCCGCGCCTGTATGCGTTGATAAAACGTAAAATACCAACACTACTAAGCATAAAATATTCGACTTGATCCCATGATTGAGTAGCACATTTTGCAAATCATATGATGCTCCCTAGTACCGGATTCTTTGGTATCGAGCCGGTCAGCATGACCATAAAATATCCATTGATATAGCTGGGGAAGTTCTAGCACCCCTCCAGCAAGGCATATCAAAATCAGAGGCCCAGAGGGGCGCGAGTTAACAGCTCTACTCAACTTCTATTTCTCTAAGGCATGGTGGTGTGTCGCGTGGAAGAGGTAAATTTGGACTGAGTTCAGTTTCGTGACACATCTTCACATACTACAGTCCTGGTTCCAATAGATGCGATGATAAATTACCAGTAAAACGCCTATGCTGGATCCGGACCGAGCAAGCTGACCCCAAGTGTTCTCAAGTGATCACAAGAGTTCGGGCGGTTCTCATACCCGCACAGATATAGGATTTAGTCCAGGGACGGGGCGGCGCCTCAAAAGGTCCCTTCCCGAGCGTTGGAACTTGGAAGGGCCAAACGAAACTGATGAAAAGGCTTGCTTAATGAATGGAGAATGCAGCACAATAGGTATGGAATGGACCATACCGATTTTTAAGACCCTGGTTTCTTAGGTTAGTTTTGAACTGTTTTTAGAGTGACATGATTTTGCCTCTGTGTATCAATGTAGTATGTTTGTTTGTGTATAGATGCATGTATGAGTGTATATGGGCTTATGTATGCTCGCGATGTTGTTATAGCCAGAAGATGTTTGGCTGCTGTATGTTCTTTACATTTTGGGTTTCTCTAGAGCTATTTGTCACGTTCTGATCACCGATGTCAACTTCTTCTGTCTTGGCTTGTTTTTCCGATGTGCATTTTAATGCTATCTGTTAGATATGAGGCCTATTTCACAAAGAGGTTTGTAATTACATATGTTTGTGATTACAAACGCAAGAAACTTTTATCTGGCAGCTACAAATATGCGATTTTCGCACACAACAAGTCAGAACCTGATGCATTACCGATGTAAAAAACAAAGCGTGCACGAGAGTAAAGTGTATAAAATAAAAGTTTGTAATAGCAGAACGACCAATCTCAAGAAGCTTTGGCAATTCACCGGCGGAAAAGGGACATATGCTTAAGCTGTTTGGCAATAGATTTAGCCGCAATGACGTCACCGAGGAATAGCTTTTGGGATCCGCCTGAAGTTTCTGTCATCAAATATGATTTGTTATACCTGGCCTAATATACGTGTATTACGAGCGAGCGCGAAGGGCGCGGGGTAGGCAGGCAGAAAGGCGATGTGCGGTGAGTGGTGGAGAGCCGAGTTTCCTCTCAATTGAGAATTGTCGCGATGTTTTCTATCACAAAAGCGCCCGGACCCGACAGCCTGGCAGTGCCGGGCCAGACGCGTTCGAGTCTGTCAAGTAACGAAGAGCTACTCTTATTTGAATCCCGCATGCGATTGACAACGGTTTTTTCGCACATCTGGATAGCCCCATTCAATGACACGTAGCTTTATGATATAGTTTAGCATGTTTTTGTTCTGCTGCATTGTTTGAATGGGTCATACCAGCTTACGCAACACAAATGGCGGGGAGCGCGTGACAGCCTTGCCTCAGTCAGGGGTGGATCAGACAAGTTATTATGCCTGCTGTAGCTGAAGAAAGCGCGCTGGACCTATAAAGGCTGTATAAAGTTGATTTTTCTTTGGTGACAATTTCTTAGCTTTTGCGTTTTTCTCTTTCGTATTGTTTGTTGTCCTAACATTATGTTATTCATTTTTGGGCTTTTATCTTTCTCCGTGCTGTTCAGTCCATATATTAAGGTCGTCTTAAATAATTTAACATTTTCTTATAAGTGGTTTGTTAACATGTTGATGTGGCTTTGTGTGAGGCTGGAAGAGACCACAACCGATGGTGGGAGAGGCACTAAATTGTTTGCTCACCCAGGCAAAACTTCTGGTTTCACAGCTCGGCACTGTGCGCACGAGTGAGCAAATTCCTGTTTCTTCCAACGAAAATTATGCAAAACATTCGTTTGGCAATACAGGGACACGCCTTATATCTTCGCAACCAAGAAGTAAGTAAAGACACGGGTCAAACACTAGACGCGTAGTAGAACGATGGCCGCCGCGGCATGCCACTATGTGTCGATCACGGCGCGTGGACGTGCAAAGTCTACTGGCTATATAAGCGCAAATCAATAGCTTTTATGACTCTTCACAATTAAGAATCAGTGCCAGCACCCATGGGCACGTGAAGCGATGAAGACAACATCAATATGTAGACGCAATGTACGCGTTCTTTCCTTTTTTCTAAAAATGCATGCAAAATTGAGGTTTTTAAATTGGCAGTATTTTCGCTGTTAAAATCTGCCTGTATATTTTTATTGACGATTCTTATAACATTTCTTACATTAGGCACCGCCGGAGCTTAAAACCAAAGGGTGGCTAGACGATAAAAAATGAATGCAGCTGTAAGCGCAAATCAAATCGGCATCTAATACCCACGCCAAAATGATTTTTTGACTACAAGGCATAAGCTTATAATTAGCAAATTAAAAATAAAGCTGGCAAAACCTATTTAGTTCAAAAGTATCGATTTAGTTCGGATCTATTTGCGAACCGCAAACACACATAGCGCAAAGTTTAAAAAGCATGCTTTGCACAAAGAGCGAACCTCCGTTGAGACGGTGATAAATTGACGCGGATTTATTCGGACATCGCTCGTCCTTCGCCGTTTAAGGCGTCTTAACTGTTTATTATATTCTTTAGGATATATGTCACTTTCAAGTATGTTTCAATATTGTTTACGCAAATCTCCCGAGAAAAAAATGTGCCCCCGGTGACGTCATTTGACAATTTGTCAGTAATGCGGCAGAATAACCTGCGAGTGGGACGGGTCTACCCTATGACATTCTATGGTCTTGGCGAGCAAAAACCAACAACACAGCTGCGCCTTGAAATAAAGATCGTTTAGTTTTCTCCACCATTTTAACTCACCTAACCCAGTTATTCCACCCCACGGAAAGGGTCGAAGGCTCACTTAGCCACAGACCACTGTGCGCAGCCGCGCAAATATACCGCATGCGTTTCTCTGCGCGGAGGCGCCTCACTCACATCATGAGCAACAATCGGTAAGGTGACTGCACTTCTCAAAGCTGGTAGATTTCTCTCGCTCGCAATTTACATGTGAGAGCCTGGGGAAAAAACAGAGTTTTTCGGCAAGTTATACTATGTAGATAATACCTATAAAACACTGAGTCCTCACAAGCTCGGCACGAAACACCGCACCAATGACACACGACACGGGACGTTAACATAAAAATCGTCAAACCATCGATGGCAGTTTCTGAAATTCAGAACCTCTGGCCCACTGGAATTACAAGTTTGTAATTACAAACATTTCCCCACTGAAGTCAACCTTTGTGAAATAGAAACTGCGTTTTAACAAACATTTTTACAAAGAATGTATGTGTAAAATAGTTTGTAAATAGTAAATTGATATTTACTGCCCTGAGGTTTTGTGAAATCCAAATTACAAACATTTGAAGAAATTATTTGCAATCACAAAGAAAATCATTGTAATTGCAAACTGTTTTGCTTTGTGAAATAGGCCTCTGATGAAGTGCCGTGCACGATTTTTTCAAAAGAACCATCAGTGAACATTATGCTCATTTGAATATCTTGTGTTACATTATTATCATGCTCAATTACTGCATCCAGTTTTTTTAACAAATGTCAACCAGCAGCATGCACAGTCTAGGACAGGCCCTTTTAGACCGTTTGCACACAACGCCCTAGCGCACAAGAGTTTTTGGTGCGAAATTTCCTGCTGATCACGATACAATCAAGAAAAACATTTTATTTTGCATTCCTCTGACCGCTCATCTCGGATTTGTGCTTTCGTGTTTTCCAAATTTTTCATGTTTTGCTCTCTCACTGGTAAATTAGGTGTTGCCCGCCAGAAAACTGTTATGAGACATATTGTTAGAACATTATTGAATATGTTAATTCCAATCCGAGCATTCTAGCTCATTTCGTTCATCCGTGGCACATAATAACTTTTGTGGAAATAAGCGGAAAAAAGCGTGTTTGTAGATGGCGCTAGTGCTCCGTCCATAGGTGGCGCTAGTGTAATCACTATGTTAAACTATTGTTAAAATGGCCAATCCAGAAATTAGGGAGGTTGGTCTTCCAGGATGGCATCTTTCGCAGTTCTCACTTAGATACGCTGATCACTGCATTGTTATGTCGAGTCGTGGCCAAATAAATGCATAACCTGAAGATTAGCGTGTGCCCACGTTAGTCTCACGTGTCCAAAAACAACCCACACCACACTACACGCGCTGCCTGTGTGTGCATTCCAGCCACTCGAGTAAAACGATTTCCCGTCGCTGCCCGCCCAGGTGGTAACAGGTTTGAGCTCTGACCTCAAGCTGCTGTACCAGTGCGCAAATTGCGTGACGGCGGGTGACGGCAGTGCAGTGGTGAAGCGAGTGCACGGGCGTCTCAACATGGCGCGATGGTATACGGCTCAGAGCCGTCTGCTCTGAGTATATATATTTGTCGAGAGAGTCCTATCTTAGCCCTGACGACCCTGACACTGTACTTGGTGGCAGTGTACGTTCCCACTGTGGTACACCGCCACGTACACAGACCATTTGTACAGTGCCAGGGTCGCCAGGGCTGAGCTAGGACTCTCGACATATCTAATCAGAGCAGACAGCTCTGAGCCGTATACAATCGCGCCATGCTGAGACACCCGTGCACTCGCCTCACCACCGCACTGCCGTCACCCACCGTCACGCATTTGGCGCACTGGTACAGCAGCTTGAGGTCAGAGCTCAAGCCTGCTGCCATCAGGGCGGGCAGCGACGGGAAATCGTTTTACTCGAGCGGCTGGAATGCATTCACAGGCAGCGCGTGTTGTGTGGTGTGGGTTGTTTTTTAACACGTGAGACTAACGTGGGCACACGATAATCTTCAGGTTATGCATTTATTTCGCCACGACTCGACATATGCAGTGATCAGCGTATCTAAGTGAGAACTGCGAAAGATACCATTCTGGAAGACCAACCTTCCTAATTCCTGGATTGACCATTTGGCCAATAGCTTAACATAGTGATTACACTAGCGCCACCTATGGACGAAGCACTAGCGCCATCTACAAACACGCTTATTTCCGCTTATTTCCAAAAAAAGTTATGCTGTGACACGGATGAATGGAATGAGCTAGAATGCTCGGATTGGCATTAAAATATTCAATAATGTTCTAACTATATGTCTCATAACAGTTTGTTGGCGGGCATCACCTAATTTGCCAGTGAGAGAGCAAACCATGATAAATTTGGAAAACACGAAAGCACAAATCCGAGATGAGTGGTCAGAAGAATTCAAAATAAAATGGGCTTTTTGATTGCATCGTAATCAGCATGAAATTTGGCACCTAAAACTTTTGTGCACTAAGGCGTTGCGTGCAAATGGTCTAAAAGGACCCGCTCTAAATTGTACACTTACCTGGGAGATGATTTTTCGTTTTTCTCCTGCTGTAGAGTATGGTTGTCACCACCACGGCCACGATCAGCAGGAGTGCAGTGAGCAGCATATCGACCTCTGGTGTCAGTGTTCTAGCTGATAGGATCCTCCTGGCACCAGACTGACATGGAGACAGCCGGCAGTCGAGTGGTGCCCGCCCTGGTGCAGCCGCCGCTGGGACTGACTGGTACCGGCACCAACGCCGGATGATCGCTGCGCATCTGCTGAGGGATGCATAGTGGCCTTGAATGGGTGTTTAGAGCTGGCTCTCAGTTGAGCTTATTTATCAGTGGCCCTGGTGAGCGTGACTTGCATTTGGTGGCCTTAGCAAGGGCGGCGCCAAAGGGGGGAAGGGTGGACGCGTCCCTCCCAACATTTTCTGATTTTAACATTACGCCTTTGGACGTTGCATGAAAAGAATCGACTTCAAAATGCCTCCGTCCTTCATACTTTCGGAAGGTGGCGCCGCCCTTTGGCCTTCGGCTCGTGGCAAGGCTCATGATGTAAACAGCTCTGACGCCCTGCTCTGCTTCAAAAGCCGTGCTCTGCCGCACACTGCGCCATTCAGCGCGCGATATCGTTGCGAGTTTTTGCCTCGGAATATCGCAGCGACACAGCGAAATATCGCCGGCCACAACTGAAGTCATCCAGAACATAAAAAAGTATTCCGAAAGAGAGGTGGAAGCAAGCAAATATTCATATTTAAAAAGGAGACAAAGGTCTGCCTACAAATTATCGTCTGCTCTTCCGGCTGTATGCTTCTCAAAACCGCGTGGGAGACCACATCTTCTAAAAATCAGACGAACGCCATCTAAACAGACCATTCGGACTATTCCACCAAACTTGCAGACGAAGCTTCGACAAAGCTTTAAAGGGAAATCATTACCTTTTCCCACTAAAATGGAGTTATCACTTGAAATCGACAGACGAGACCAAAATATATTGTAAACTCATCACATTCTGCATATAAACTTTCCTTTCAAAAGATATTGCAATTCAAAGTTGGTAAGCGTTCCACGCTTCAAACGACCGGTACTTGCAAGTATTTTTGGTCTTCATCAAACTGCGGACTTGTCCCGTATTGTTTTGTTTCGTAATGGGATACAAAATATATTTTGCGTTCTGCTGGTTGTGATTAATAAATGCCAGTAGCTCCTCTATATAGAACAGCTATTCAGTGAACACTTAACCAAATTAGCAGTTATATATGCGTCCGGTATGACGTCCTTTTAGTAGCTGTGACGCTCTCAATTTGTGAGAAGAGCGTCATTTATTTGCTAGATTAGGGGTTTTATAGTTTCGATACTGGTTGTATTCAACATGATTTTGTTTGTTTGTAAGATTTATTCAAATTGTACATAATCATGGAGAAATTACAACCCAGCAATTGGTGCAAAAGTGGCAATGCACTTAAAGTGATCATAAGACCTTTTCGAATGTCTTCTTATAATTTTCTGGAGGATGGAAGCGATGCAACAATATTTATCGAACGTTATTATCCACTTTTCCACGAATTTTGTATATTAATAAAGCTATTTGATAAGCTTTTGTTATTAATTACATTCAGATTATACAATTTGCCCATTTTGGCTAAATTTGCCCATTTTTGGACTTGGATAGCTGCATTTTTACTGCTGCAAAAGCAATATTTACGATGAATTTGCAGAGGCCAACCCTTTGCCCGACTTTTTGGAGAAGTGGGGGAGGGCAATCATAGTTCAAGGACCTTTGTGGGGGCATAGCCCCTTTGCGCACTACCCTGGATCCGCCCTTGAATGAAATAAATCGCATACACTTAGTAAATACGTCGCAGTCCTTGGCCAAGTTAATCCGCGGAATGCATCAGGGTTTTCTGAAACGTTTATTGATATTTTATGTAGAAACGATTTATATAAATGTTTCATGTGTAAATTGTAGTATATTAAAAAATCTGTTTGTTGAAAATTGACGGGAAAAACTCATAATTTATTTTCACAAAATGAATCGTGAACACCAAAAATCTTTGCCGTCCGGAGCCAAGTAAAACTACTGATTTCAGTGCACTTTTTCAAATGCTTGTTGATTGTCCATAGAAGTTTAGTACATATTTGCAAAAGATAGAGTGCAGGAAACATATGGTAAATAACAATGCGTAGGCAGGCTAATTTTCTCTGGGACAGTGCAATCGTTACATAGTACTTGTGAGCACCAACCGCTATAAGCATGGAACACTTATCAACTTTAACTTGAAACAGGCACGCATTCAGGATTTCGTCCTGGGGGGGGGGTCGGCGCTTCGAAAAAGGCCCCTTCCCGAGCGTGGAAAGTGCCCCCTTCCCAAGCGTTGAAAGGGTTAAGCAAAACGGATGAAAAGGCACGTTGCAAGGATGGATAATGCAGTAGGTATGGCAGGTATGACATGGGCCATACTAATTTCGGAACCAGCGACACCAGTTTGGAATCAGCTATACCATTTGAATATTTGTAGGCTCAAGACATAAATTTTAGGCTCAAGACTTCGATGAAGTTTGAAGTCTCTGAACAAATTGCGCCGTGCAGCAGCGCGAAAATTTGGAGTTAAATGCCCTGAATATGCATTCTCATCAATGTGTCGTATTTCGTATGGTGCGGACCTCTAAAAATGTTATTGACATGAACATTTTTTTCAGGGAGAGGGGCGAAAGGAGATTGTTGAGGATTGTCACCACGCCTGGCCGACCCTGTAAGGTGCTGTCACCTGTCGGCGCTGTCGAGCCCGCAGTCCCAGCCAGCCGCTCTATAAGGTGTCGCGTGGCGCGGTATGTTATCACGCTGCTGATTAGGTGTCGCTAGGCGGTGGATTAACCGATGTCAGGGACGTTGTAGGCCTCGGGCTAGCACAGCGTTGGCGGTGAAGGCGAGAAAGGGAAACAGGGGCGTCGTGGCGCGAATGAGTTGCGTTGGATGGCGGACGCGAGGGTGCGTCGCCTGTTGCGGTCTGTCCAGCCATGCGCTTGTGTTGGGGCAGTGTATTGTGCCGCGCTTGATTGCTCGATTGAGTGAATACAGTCCCAACTCGTGAACATTGGTGCCGAAACCAGGGATCGAACCAGGGACATTTAGATGCTGATTGTGATGTCGTCAGTGGACTGCTGAATCAGCGTCGGTGATCCACCTGTTGAGTGGAGGGCGTGGCTGGACGACCTGGCTGGTCAGTGGACGGCCTGACTGGACTTCGTCAGTGGACGGCCTGGAGTTGGAGCAGTGGTTCCAGAGTTCAGGACTTTGGACTTCGTCAGTGGACGGCCTGGAGTTGGAGCAGTGGTTCCAGTGTTCAGGACTTTGGACTTTGTCAGTGGACAGAGTTGGAGCAGTGGTTCCAGTGTTTGGAACAGTGAGGACTGTGACTGAGTCAGTGTTTGTGTGGCAGCATGGCGGACCTGGAGCGCCTGCTGAGGCGCCGTGTGGCAGCCAAGGGCTGGGCCACAAGATCAGCCAACGTGCTGGCTGATCTGCTGGACCGGAAGCTGGAGACAGCTGGCATCGATCCACGTCTCGCTGTTCTGGATGCGAAGAGGGAGTGTGAGGGTCGGCTAGCAGCTCTGGATGATCTCCAAGCAGCTGTTGAGTGCGAGCTTGATGCTGACGATCTTGAGGGAGATCTGGAGGCGGCATGGACCTACCGGGAAGGGGTCAAGAGGGTCCTGCTGCGTGCAGAGGCTCAGCAGCAGACTGAAGCTGAAGACCTCCGCCCTGCAGCCTCAGCGTCTGGAGGCTACGGGAATGCTCGCTTACCAAAGCTGGAGCTTCCCAGGTTTCAAGGAGATGTACTGAAATGGGGAGCCTTCTGGGAGGCCTTCGAGTCTGCAGTGGACCAGGCGGACCTGTCGGANTGATCTTGCTGGACAGGGAGTTTTAGTCAAATCCGAAGAGACAATGCGTTTCTTAAGAGTAGTCGGAGTGTACCATCCCAAGTGAACTTTAAATTTGGACCTTTTCACAGCCTTTTTCACCTTACACAGAATAGTTTCATCTACATAGGGAAGAGTGGGGAAGTTGCAAATGGCACGATCATCTGTCGCCGAGTGATCCCACCTTCTCGGTCCCCTTCGTCTCCCGTCTCTCCTACCCTGACGCTCATTCACCGCCATCAGTGCTTCCCTTCTGATTCTAGTGACTAGGTTAATCGGATAACCATTCTTTTTTGACATATCACTAATTTTGGTCAAACCACGCTCCCTCGCCTGCTCATCTGAAGAAAGTCTAATCGCCCCTATTTGAAATTGCGATCCACAAGATTGACTTTGAGTCTGTTTGCGGATGAGCTGATTTGTATAAAAATGCCAAGAATCATCCCGCATTGTTAGGCTTAACATACAACTCCGTTGTGTACTTACATCGCCCGTCTTCCTTCTCTGTGTGATCAGTGTGTCCAACATAGGAACCGACCCTGCACCCTCCTCAGTCATTTCACAAGTGAACTGAATCCGCCTGTCTCTCATTCAGATAGTTAACGAACTCTATAAGTGATTCATTTCCTTCCAACCAAACCCCTGCATAATCATCAATATATATTGTCAAGAAGGCTGGTTTGCGAGAGGCATGCTGCAAAGCTAGGCTTTCAAAGCGGTGCATGAAAAGAATCGCTACGATAGGAGCTACTGGGTTTCCCATGCTACCGCCTGTTTTTGAAGATAAAATTCCTCACCAAACCTAAAAACGTTACTCATCAAACAATGTTTCAGCAAGCTGCAAATTTCGTCTACATTTAGTTCACATGTATCTATGTCCTCAAAATGGCTCTCTAAAGTTTCCCTTACTGCCTCTATAGCCCCATCCAGCGGTATGCTGCCATGCAAGTTCACAACATCCACAATGAAAAATATGGCATTATCCGGCACAACATTAGTTTTCCAGAACTCATTTAGCTTGACTAGAAAATCATTCGTGTCTGTTAAATGTAGAGGCACAAATTCAATCAGCTTGTGGTTTATGTGGGTAGGATTATCATCAAAAAAGTAGGAGGGTTATCACAAAAAGTAGGGTATAGGATTATCACAAAAAGTAGGGTATAGGATTATCACAAAAAGTTGTTTGTGGTTTAGGTTGAGGATTGTCACCACGCCTGGCCGACCCCGTAAGGTGCTGCCACCTGTCGGCGCTACGAGCTGTAGTCCCAACCCCACGCGCTTGCTAATAGGTGTCGCTGGCCGGCGGTAATGTTAATCACGTTGCTGATAGGTTGTCGCTTTGGAAAGGTGGAATGACTCGATGTCAGGATCGTGAGACCTAGGCTAGCAACATTGCAGTGGCAGTGGGGCGAGAAGGGAACCGGCGTCATAGGCGCGCAAGCGGTTGCGGTTTTTTTTAATGCCGGACGCGAGGTGCGTCGCCTGGTTGCGGTCCGTCCAGCCATGCGCTTGCTTGTTGGGGCAATGTTATATGTGGCCGGCGCTCGATTGCTCGATTGAGTTAATACAGTCCCAACTCGTGAACATTGGTGCCGAAACCAGGGACATTTAGATGCTGATTGTGATGTCGTCAGTGGACTTCTGAATCACCGTCGGTGATCCACCTGTTGAGTGGAGGGCGTGGCTGGACGACCGGGCTGGTTAGTGGACAGTCTGGGCTGAGCTTCGTCAGTGGACGCGGTGTGGCTCGACTTCGTCAGTGGAAGACCTGACTGGTCAGTGGACCGTCAGTAGACGGTGTGGCTCGATTTCGTCAGTGGACGACCTGGCTGGTCAGTGGACGGCCTGACTGGACTTCGTCAGTGGACGGCCTGGAGTTGGAGCAGTGGTTCCAGTGTTCAGGACTGAGGACTTTGTCAGTGGACAGAGTTGGAGCAGTGGTTCCAGTGTTGGGAACAGTGAAGACTGTGATTGAGTAGGTGTTTGTGTGGCACGGCATGGCGGACTTGGAGCGCCTGCTGAGGCGCCGTGTGGCAGCCAAGGGCTGGGCCACAAGATCATCCAACGTGCTGGCTGATCTGCTGGACCGGAAGCTGGAGACAGCTGGCATCGATCCACGTCTCACTGTTCTGGATGCGAAGAGGGTGTGTGAGGGTCGGCTAGCAGCTCTGGATGATCTCCAAGCAGCTGTTGAGTGGCGAACTTGATGCTGACGATCTGGAGGAGACCTGGGAGCGGCAATGGACCTACCGGGAAGGGGTCAAGAGGGTCCTGCTGCGTGCAGAGGCTCAGCAGCAGACTGAAGCTGAAGACCTGCGCCCTGCAGCCTCAGCGTCTGGAGGCTACGGGAATGCTCGCTTACCAAAGCTGGAGCTCCCCAGGTTTCAAGGAGATGTACTGAAATGGGGAGCCTTCTGGGAGGCCTTCGAGTCTGCGGTGGACCAGGCGGACCTGTCGGAGATCTCCAAGCTGACCTATCTCAGGTCCCTGCTCGGAGGAGAGGCCAAGTGTGTGTGGAGGGTCTTGCTCTCACCCCAGAACTACAGTGCGACCTGCGAGCTCTTGAAGAATCGGTTTGGAAGACGGGAGCTCATCATCTTCTCTCATGTGCAGCAGCTTCTTCACATCAGCGGTAGCACTGGTGCCAAGCTGCAGACCCTGGTAGATGAATTGATGGTCCAGGTGAGGAGTCTAGAGGCGCTCGGCATCACCGGTCAGCAGTATGGAGTCGTCCTGACCCCTCTGCTCCTGTCTCGTCTGCCCGCTGTCGTGCGTCTGGAGTGGGCCAGGACTAGTGTGGGGAAGGAGAGCGACCTAGAGCATCTGCTCGCTTCCTTCAGCAGGAGTCTGCGGCTGGAGAGGTCAGGCGTGTACGAGACCCTGACGTCTGGACAGGCAGCTGTTCCTGCTACTGGATCTGCTGGACGGGCGGTAGTGGCTGTCACTAGACGACAGACTGCTGCCTCCGCTGGGTGGCCGGGACCAGCAGCTGGCCCTCCTGGCCGACGGGATGTACGCCCACGATCGACTACAGCGGCTCTACAGATGGCTACACTGGGGTGTGGCTTCTGTGGTCACCAGCACAACACAGCTAAGTGTGGAGCCTGGCAGAGGCTGAGTGTTAGAGACAGATTCGGCTGTGTCAGGGAGAAAGGCTCTGTACTGCTGCTGCAGCCACTCATCTGGCCAGACCCACTGTGCTGCCAGATGTGAGAGATGTAGTGGTCGGCATCATGTGTCACTGTGTGCCGATGTGGGGAGTGACAGGGGGTCCCGAGGGGGGTCCCGAGAGGGAGGAGGCGGTGGTGTCACTGGGGTGGGCCCTACCCGAGCTACCAGTGCGGCTAGGCGGGGAGATGGTCAGGGTGAGGCTCATAGAGCTGGTGTGTCTCTGTCGTGCACCACCACGGGTGGTGTCACACTGCTCCCTGTGCGTCAGTGATGGTTGAGTCGCCCAACGGATCAGCTGTGAAACGAACTCTGGATCTTTGGCGGAGGGGCTGACAGGTCATTTGTGACGAAGGATTTTCATGAAGCGTGTAAAGGGAGATTTTTAAGGATTCCAGTAGAACTAACCTGTGCCTCATTTGGAGGCTCGAAAGTGACAAATGTGTGTGATGTGTTTGAGCTAGAGGCGTCTGGCATGAACCTTCCTGTGTCGGCAGGGGAAAAACTGAGAGTGGTGGAGGTAGAAGCGATATCTGCACCACTGCGGAGACCTTCTGTTCCTGCCAGCCTCCTCCAGCCCTTCAGCCACCTCCCGCTGGCCATGTCTGCAGACTGCACCTCGTTGACTTCCGTGCTGCATTCGACCTTGTTGTGGGTCAGGATCAGTACTGGTCACTGGTCAGTCGGGGCTGGTTGCGCAGTGTAGGTCCGGTTGCCATGAGGACGGCCTTTGGGGAGTGTCTCTGGCTCTGTGGAGGGGCGGATCGGGGGGAGTGGAGTCTGATTGACAGCTACTGACCCTGGTCGTACCTCACACCTTCCGTGATGTATGGTCGCCTGAGGACATCAGTGAGGGTGGCGAGTGTGATGACTCCTTGCTGACAGAGTTCAATAAGTCAATAGAGTTGCAACAGGGTAGGTATGTGGTTCAAATCCCTTGGAGAGAGAATGAGGATCAGTTAAAAGACAACAGGAAGGAGGCGGAGAAAAGACTGATAGGTTTGGAGAAACGACTCGGACAAAATTCCCCCCCCCCCCCACCTAACAGGCAGCTTATGCTGCTGCGTTGTCACAGAGGGCTGATGGAGTCATAGTGAGGCCCAGCTGATGAGCTTTCAAACGGAGAAGTACGTCTTATCTCCCTCCACAAGGGCCTGTTGGTATAAACTTGGACCGGCACATCCACAAAGTTCGCCCAGTGTTGATGCTAGTGCTAGGGTACCGAACGGTTGTCGCTGATGATGTGGTACATGTTGAACCAGCGTTGATGCCCAGCGTGCAGGAGGGCTGTGCGTGTTCAACGTTGAGATTCGGCGTTTCTTGACATCAAACAAGCTCTCCACCAGATAACTGTCTGCAGGGAGCGGACAGGGACGTCACCAGTTCTGTGGCGTCAGGAGGGGTTGCAGGACAATGCGCTTCGAAACGAGTACTATGGGTAGCGTGTAGCCCCTTTCTGATGAACGCGACTATCAGAATATCATGGTCACAAGTTGCTGACTGTTGTTAAAAACTGAGTTACAGGAGTGGCCTTTATGCAGATGACTGGCTATCAGGAGCTGACACAGAGGAGCAGGCGTCCTCTCTGTTACAGGAGGCGCGCTCTGTGATGAGCGCTACTGGTATGGAGCTGGTGAAGTGCTCCAGCAACTCCTCACTCTTGCTGGACGGTGTCCGACAGGCTAAGGCACACACAGAGTGTGAGAGTGTGAAGGTGCTTGGAGTCACCTGGTGTCGAGAGGATGACACACTTTCTTTCACAGGCGACCGTCTCCCGGCTGGTGTTTTGCCCACTAAGCGTGTAGTGCTCTGTCTACTCGCCCGGATCTACGACCCGCTTGGTCTGCTCACTCCGTTCACTGTGCTGGCAAAATGCCTGTTTCAGGAGCTCTGGGCAGAGATGGACTGGGAGAGGTGTTGCCAGAGTGCTGCGGAAGCTGTTCAGTCGCTGGATGGATGGCTTTCAGTGCTGCGGGATGTCAAGGGTGTCCGCTGCTTCACTGCGCTGTCGGTCAGCTGAATGGTCTTCCTTACAGGTGCGGAGCTGCATGTGTTTGCAGACGCCTCTCCAAAGGCGTATGGCAGCTGTGTTTATCTGCGGTTCAGGCAGCCAGACGGGTCATACTGTGTCTCGTTTGCTCGTCATGTCAAAGGGACGTGTGGCGCCACTGAAACAGCGTCTGACTCTGCCGAGACTGGAGCTGATGGCCTGTCGGACAGCTGCAGGGTTAGTGAAATTCGTGCGTGAGGCTCTGCACCTGCCGGAGGAGACTCCATATGTGTGTTGGAGTGATTCCATGATCGCCCTCGGGTGGCTCAGGGGCCGACCGGAGCGCTGGAACGTGTTTGTGCGTAATCGTGTCTCTCAGATACAGGAGCTGACCTGTGCAGAGAACTGGCGCCACTGTCGATCTGAGGACAACCCCGCTGACCTGTTGACCCGTGGCGTGTTGGCAGAGCAGCTGGTGACGTCGGCGCTGTGGTTCGGGGGACCTGAGTGGCTGTCTCAGCCGGAGAGGCAGCCCGCGACGGATGATGACGTCATCTCACCTGACTCTCTGCCAGAGGCGGTGGACGCCGCTGCTGATGTCGGGACTCTGACGGCGGTGAGCGTGGAGGCTGATGAGGGGCGTGACCTGTTTCAGGTNAAACTGAGTTACAGGAGTGCCTTTATGCAGATGACTGGCTATCAGGAGCTGACACAGAGGAGCAGGCGACCTCCCTATTACAGGAGGCGCGCTCTGTGATGAGCGCTGCTGGTATGGAGCTGGTGAAGTGTTCCAGCAACTCCTCACTCTTGCTGGACGGTGTCCGACAGGCTCAGGCACACAGTGAGTGTGAGAGTGTGAAGGTGCTCGGAGTCACCTGGTGTCGAGCGGATGACACTCTTTCTTTCACAGGTTACCGTCTCCCGGCTGGTGTTTTGCCCACTAAGTGTTTAGTGCTCTGTCTGCTCGCCCGGATCTACGACCCGCTGGGTCTGCTCACTCCGTTCACTGTGCTGGCAAAGTGCCTGTTTCAGGAGTCTGGGAGCAGAGACTGGATGGGATGAGGTGTTGCGGATGATGCTGCGGAGCTGTTAGTCGCTGGATGATGGCTTTCAGCTGCTGCGGGATTGTCAAGGGTGTCCCCTGCTTCACTGCGCTGTCGTCCACTGACTGGTCGTCACTTACAGGTGGGAGCCTGCATGTGTTGGCAGACCTCCCAAAGCGCGTATGGCAGCCTGTGTTTACCTGCGGTTCAGGCGCTGGACGGGTCATACTGTGTCTCGTTTGTCATGTCAAAGGGACGTGTGGCGCCACTGAAACAGCGCCTGACTCTGCCGAGACTGGAGGCTGATGGCCTGTCGCAACAGCTGCAGGGTTAGTGAAGTTCGTGCGTGAGGCTCTGCACCTGCCGGAGGAGACTCCATATGTGTGTTGGAGTGATTATATGATCGCCCTCGGGTGGCTCAGGGGCCGACCGGAGCGCTGGAACGTGTTTGTGCGTAACCGTGTCTCTCAGATACAGGAGCTGACCTGTGCAGAGAACTGGCGCCACTGCCGATCTGAGGACAACCCCGCTGACCTGTTGACCCGTGGCGGTTGGAGAGCAGCTGGTGACGTCGGCGCTGTGGTTCGGGGACCTGAGTGGCTGTCGCAGCCGGAGAGGCCAGCCCGCGACGGATGATGACGTCATCTCACCTGACTCTCTGCCCGAGGCGGTGGACGCCGCTGCTGATGTCGGGACTCTGACGGCGGTGAGCGTGGAGGCTGATGAGGGGCGTGACCTGTTTCAGATGGAGAGGTATGTGACACTCTCCAAGGCCACCCGTGTGGTGGGATGGGTGCTGCGTTTTGTGTATAACGTTAAGCACCATTCACAGCATCGGAACGGAGAGCTGGCAACGGAGGAGTTGACGACTGCCCGTGTTCAGCTGTTCAGAGCTGCACAGGTGGACAGCTTCTCCACAGAGAGGCAGCTGCTGAGGCGGGAAAACCGTACCCGCCAGCTCACCTATTCACAGACTGACACCGTTTATCGATGACGACGGTCTGCTCCGCGTCCGTGGGCGTTTGCAGTTGTCTGACCTGTGTTATGAGGAAAAACACCCGGTGATTATCTCAGGGTCCTCCCTTTATCTGTGAGACAGTTCAGACATCACGGTAAGCTGGCACAGGGCTCAGTTGTCCTGCTGCGGGATGAGCATCAGCCGCGGATGAGGTGGGAGCTGGGGGTTGTGACTAGGCTGTTCCCGGGTAGGGATGGTGTTCCTAGATCCGCCGAGGTGCGAACGAGCCTGGACGAAAGACGAGGGCGGTGCAAGCGGCTACATGACCTGGAGGTCCTGGATCCCGTCCAATCATAAGCCTGGTCCTGTCTTCCTGACTCGTCTTCGCAGTGTAGTGTTACCTACTTGATTTAGTTGAGTGATTATGTGTTGTGTCAAGTGTTTGCACACATTGTTGTTTGACGCGATGTGGTGTTTCATTGCTAACGACATAAGTGCATTGATCGTTATGTTTTATGTGAGCTGTGACATGTATGCAGCCAGATGACCGCGATACAGCACAGGGGGAGGATGTTGAGTATTGACACCACGCCTGGCCGACCCCGTAAGGTGCTGTCACCTGTTGGCGCTACCGAGCTGAGTCCCAGTCAGCCGCTGCTATAGGTGTCGCTGGCGGCGGTATGCTATCACGCTGCTGATAGGTGTCGCTGGCGGTGGATGACTCGTGTCAGGACTCGTGTAGCCTCGGGCTAGCACAGCGTGGCGGTGGGGCGAGAAGGGAACCGGCGGTCGTGGCGCGCACGAGTTGCGGTTTGATGGCAGACGCGAGGGTGCGTCGCCTGTTGCGGTCCGTCCAGCCATGCGCTTGTGTTGGGGCTGTGTACTGTGCCGCGCTCGATTGCTCGATTAAGTAATACAGTCCCAACTCGTGAACACAATTTTTTATGATGGCATTTTATTATGTCATCTACGCAAAACATAAATAAAATTGATATGTTATAAAAGGAGCTTATAATCAAGACAGCACAAAGCAGCTGTGATTGATAGGAGTACAATCTATATACGCAGTGCTGCTTACTCCAAGGTTGAGAGTTGACACCATTGCTTCGATGCAATTTTGTATCTTTATACCGTTGTCTGGCTTAATATATTTGGAGTTTATGTTTGAGTTTATATTTGAAGTATATTTTGAGAGTTGGAATATTAGGACGTGTTGTTTCTTAGTGCGCCAGTTTTGTGTGATTTTATGGCTGAGATACTGATAAAGCTATATAATGTTAGCATCACTTGAAAGCGTAAAGAACGGAGTATACGTTGATGTGATAACATTATGGTTAAAAAATGTGCTCGGTTGCTTGTTCGGTGCCTAAAATATATAACACATTTTTTTTAAGCTAGGCCTTTTTTCAAAGTCCTGTTAAATTCTGGAACGGCGCTCGATTTTTCCGTGCGAATCGCGTGTATATTTTTTGGCAGAACCTTGCATAACGAAGCTTGATATAAATTATACTTTTTTATTTTTTTATAAATTTAGTCCGAATGTTTTGTATGGATGGATTTCCGAGGTCAGGACCCACGCTAAGCACGAGCTTTGTTGCGCAGGCCTGACCCCACCCACCCGATCGTACAATTCCCTGTTGGTCGGCAGAATTTAGACGAAAGTTTTACGTGCCCGACATACCTGGACACGGTCCGCCCCGCTCACTGACGTCACCTGACCTTGCAGTGGACCGCTGCCACTGGCCGCAGGCCATCCCAGTCAGGAGCAAATAGCGAGCGCCGAAGCGACTCGAACCCGGGCTGGCACTACCGGGATAGGTCAGGAGCCCAGCGCTCTCCCGACTGAGCTACAGGGGCGGACTTGGCACGCTTGGTGGGAATGCAGCTGTAGCCTCGGCCAAGGACGCAGGAAGCTGGTCTAAGATGGACAACGACGGATATGTTGAGACGCTGGTGAAGAGACCTACCGATGCACCGGCCCTGGCTGAAACGACGTGCAAATACAGCGGTACTAAGAGCCGCTGCGACCCGGTACTGACCCGGTACTCTCAGCGGTACTGGGAGCCGCTGCGACCCGGTACTGACCCGGTACTGACCAGGTACTCTCAGCGGTACCAGGAATCAGAGAATAACAGGGATCGGCGACTCTCGGTAGTTGTATGGAGAGAAGGCGACCGGTTTATTGTGCAAATATTTATCAAATAGCAGAAATTTGTTCGTGACATCGTTCCAGCCTGATTTAAATTTTTCAGGAGAGTCAGCAATTCTTCTGTATAAATTACGTAAAAACCCGTCTGGAAATCCTACTGGTCAGGCGAGGCTAGGAGCCCAAGTGGCTTGGACTGGAACAGCTAGTACCATTGAATCTGACCTCGGCAGACAAGCTTTTACAAATCCAGGACAATTATCAGCTTGTCTTCAGCGGCAGGTTTGATGCAGCGTCGATTGTGGGCTTCTGGGGACACTGGAGGAGGTAGACCTTCGCAGCCTTCGGGACCACCTGCATACTGCTTTACCGGAATCCATCACGGCACAGGCTCGGAGGAGCTCGGAGGAGTCAGCTCGCTCGGAGGAGTGCTGGCAGCTCGGTGCGCCTGGTTTAGGATTGCTGGGCTCTCGGATTCTCCATTGTCAACGGCGTACTCACAAGCCGAGCCCACTCAAACACGCTCAGGCCGGCTGGGCGTAACCAGTTGAAGCCCCTCCCACCTCCGTCAAACAACGCGTCAGCCATCGCGTCACCAGCTAAATGGAGGGGTAAAGTGAGTCGCATATATCAAATGAATTAGCCAGGTTAAACTGGAAATTTGACCTGACCTGACCTAAGGTCATGTCAAGGTTAAGTATAATTTTATATCAATTGGTGGAGCTCGACAAGATAAAAAGGATGGTGAAAACCAAAGCACTCTACTTCACGTAGAAGATGAGTTATTGTACAAAAACCATATGCCCCTGGGAAACATTGGATTTGACCTTCAAGAGGTCACGGACAAATATTACAACATGCATTCTTTTGATATGTTCCAAAATAGTGTCAAGGAAAAAAATTGTCATATTTAGCAAGGTTCTGATTGATTGGTGCGTATTTCAATATTATGTCATAGGCTTATAATGGGAGGACACGACATTGACATGACCTCAGGTCACCGACATAAAAATCCGAGATATACGAACTGTAGATATCGCTAGCCTTATTATACACGGTGAGTTTCAAACTGTTGGGTTTACCACTGTGGCTTCGGCAAGATGCCAAACTTTCAAAGACGTGACGTGAGGTCAGGTCATTTATGGTGACCTGACAACGTTACCTTGAAAGTAAGGAGGTAACAATGTCAGAAAATGTGGGTAATTGATGCGCAAACAGCTAAGCAAAATACGGTGGAGCCACGCTCCGCAACTTTTTCCGATACTCCTGAAAAACCTCCGTGGGCGGATATCCACCCCCGTCCGTGCGCGGGTTAAGCTTCTCCCGTTTATCAAACCCGAGATATTCATAATATTCAACGCGCGAGCTGCATTGAAAACAAAAATGATTTAAAACGGTGCATGAAATGATCATTTTTAGACAAACGTTCATTAAGCCACTATAATAGGTTTGGAAGCTTCAGCATGTTAGTTATTTTGTCAAATTGTTCTTGTCAATAAGGTCTTGTTTCTATTTGTCTTACCATACAAATTGTCTGTGCATCAAAGTTCTCTGCAAATATTAGCACCAGCGATTTCAGAGAAAAAGTCAAATTAACCCAGGAACTGCCTGTACCAGCCTGCTCTTGTTTGGTAAATACCAGTCAATACCAGTTTATAACAGTGCACCTGCCAACTCCAGCACTATCAAGGCCATTCCAGAAGCAATATAAAAGGTGAATGCAACAACCTGCCGCTGTGACGTGACCGATTAATCACGTCAGTTGCAGATACAGCGATTCTAAAGACTCGGCAATATTTCATCACAGCGAACCACCATGCGTCATGGTCTGCTACTGCTCTCTCTGACGGTGGCAGCCACCACCATGCGTCATGGTCTGCTACTGCTCTCTCTGCCGGTGGCAGCTTTTGGCTGCCACCCGACACCGAAGCCGACACCAAAACCGACACCGGAGCCGCTGTCTGCCGCTTGTCTGGCTGATCCGCCATTTTGTCTCTCGATCGGACAGCACGTCGCCACCAGGTATTACTACAACAGCAAACATAACTACTGCGGCGTCTTTTACGACTATGACACATGCCACGTGTACACCAAAAACAACTTCAAAGACAAGCGTGCGTGCGAGAGAACGTGCTGTGACAGGAGGGCGTGTGAGGAGGTGTGAGGTGTGAGGTGTGAGGAGGTGTGAGGTGTGAGGAGGTGTGAGGAGGTGTGAGGAGGTGTGAGGTGTGAGGTGTGAGGTGTGAGGTGTGAGGTGTGAGGTGTGAGGTGTGAGGTGTGAGGTGTGAAGGTGTGATGATGTGAGTGTGCAGGTGTGAGGTGTGAGGTCTGTTGAGGACTGTGAGGTGTGGTGTGATAGGTGTGAACAGAGCCACCCCACAGGGTGTGAGGAAGGCTCGTGGGAGGTGTTAGGAGGTGTGAGGGTGTGAAGCGGGTGTGAGGAGTGTGAGGAGGTGTGAGGGACGGTTGTGGAGGAGGGTGTTGAGGACGGTGTGAGGAGGTGTGAGGAGGTGTGAGGAGGTGTGAGGAGGTGTGAGGAGGTGTGAGGAGGTTTGCGGAGGTGTGAGTAGACATTCTACTGCCAAACGAATAAGACAACGCCAAACAGAAGACAAATTCAGCAGCGCCAAACTCAGGAGATGCCCGACAAATGTGACTGTGACCGGTTCAGTTGTTTGTTATTACGTGCGGTAATAAATTCAGTCAGTGTTTAAGCCGATCGCTGATAAGTGCAAATGATTGTGTCTTCGCCGACCATTGGTTTATTCTCACGCACTTATCGGACTGAAAATACAGCAAATAATCCGATATGGCAAATACAGAGATAGCCATCGAATAGCGTCACATCCATTATGGTTATAAAACCCGCTCTTAAAAAAACCTGCAGATTCTTGTATTACTGCTATTGTTAAATATTTAGTGTTAAATTTATGTATCCATTTAATAAAATTGTCTTGGCCTGCCGCCTATCAGCGATATCGGCCCCTGAAGTTGTAGTGTTATGGTGTTATAGTGTTAACCCGCACGTGACTGGGGTATGTTCTGTAACGAGACTTACTGGGAGGGTGGCTATTGATAGCCTCCCCTCTGATCTCCAAAACTACTAAAATGATCTTAAAAAAACGGATTTCGATAGCCCTATGAAATTTGTCCAGGAAAACCTAATATTGTTATCCTCGGGGTCACTGATGACGTCACAGCTCCCGTCAAATACAAAATGTTTGAAAGTGTCATCAAAGTCCGCGGTGTCGGCATTGTCGCGCAAAAATGCGATATGTTACGCATAATAAGTTGATAAATTGGTATGATTCGTGCATCTTACAATTATAACTACCATTCCTAGCAAATTTTGACCTCGGGTAAGGTCAAGGTCATCCGAGGTCACGAGGTCAAACTGAAGATTAAGGTCATCAGGAGTTGTGACACATGTTTATGGGTCCTTTTATCGAATAAAACGCGAAAAATAGCCTTAGAACATATTTTTTAAATAACATATGGCTTTAAAGCAAATACAGTAAAGGTGGTTTATTTTTATTTAATTTTTAAAATTGTAACTCATACATTTGTTAAGATATTTATTTCAAACTTGCTACACATTTTTTGGCATCATCTCAATTATATATTATCCGTTTTTTGACAATTCGTTTTTTGTTTATTTTACAACAACAAAATTAATTTTGTGTTTTGGCAAATTTCAAAATTCCGAGAAAGGAGTTGCATAGCACAACTATTACCTGTCGTTTGGTGTTTTACAATTAAGTTTATTGTCAAAACTGTACTTTTGATAGCGTTTCCTGCAAACCTTATTTTTCAACAAGAAAACGCTGAACATGACGACACTCTGACGTTTTTTCCGGTTGACTATCAGAGCCTAATCATCTTTAATTAAGCAGAATATGTCCAATTTATTTGGGCTAAGGTACTGAAAGTTTGGTAACGATACCAATGTTTGTTAACCCGCGCGGCGTAGGGGGGTAAATATTACCCCCTCTCACGTATTTCCGCAATAACTTGAAAACGGTAACAGATAACACGTCCAAAGTTTCAGACCTATTCAGCATCAATTTTGACTCTAACCTAAAGAATTGCATCAAAAAAGTTGAGAACTTTGGAGATGTAATGCGTTTTGATGACGTTAATGTCATGCCATTTTTGGTTGAATAACGATAAATGTTTGATGCATCGTTAGAAAAAACATAGCTTAAAGCAAATCGGCAAACGCAAACTGTATAAGAAAGGAAATTTGAATTGTCTACAAAGATGGCAAATTTTTGATTTCCAAAATTGTGGGTTTTGAACCCCCAAAATCCAAAAAACTTTTTTCAGACATTTTCCCAAAATTTTGAAAATTTCAAAGGTATCTTTACAAAACCGGAATGTATTATATGGAAGAACCAAGCGTAATGAATGGCCCAGGACCGAATTTCAACGTTAATTAGCATTCGTTTTTCATGTGACTGATTGCTCCCCATAGCATCAAGTAGGTAACTACATCATTTTAAATAACCGTTTTTTTATTTTTTAACCTGAACAGATATATAATATTGTCATTTGTTGTGTTTATTGAGACAAAAACTAACCTAGAAACATGCATTGTATTCATATTCGTCAGTTTTCAGTTTTGACCTTAGATGACCGATCTGACCTTTGACGGGTCAAGTTGTAAAAATGACGTTATATCGATCTACGTGGCAAAAATGACCCCTTAAAAACATGTTGTTCACAAGGCTTATTTACCTCTTCGTGACAGTGACCTTTTGTGACCTGACCTTGACTTTGACATTGGGCATGGCAATTTCACTTTTACTTAAATACGAATAGATTGTATCACAACCTTTGGAGAGCTTTTTTGATTTGTGCGCATTGACAGTCTTAAGTCCAAAGTATTTTCAATTTGAAAGTATGAACCATTAACTCAATTAAGCTCGAACTTCCATGTGGACCTGACCGTGGACCTTACAACTTGATCCAAACTTGAAAATAATGTCAGGTATGATTCGATTTGTTTCATGTGAGAGCTTTCGATCGCCGCCTTTGCGCGTCTCGCTGCGGTTATTCGTCGGAGATAAAGGAGGGGGGGTAATATTTACCCCCCTACGCCGCGCGTTCGGCGAGAGACCCCTACGCCGCGCGGGTTAAGGACATATTGCAGAATAACGGGAGGGGGACTATAAATAGCCACACCCCAGTAACTCGCGGGTTAAAGGGAGTGTGCCTACTCACATTGGTCATGTGGAGTTGTGACACTAGTCCGCTAGAACAGATTTGTTCATGTAGCCATGTAACTTTCATTTCCCCAGATTCCACTATATTGCTGAGATTATTTCCGAATTCGCCAAGATAATTCAGGCGGAAACAAAATTATCACATTCGCCAAGAATCTTTCGCTACTATAATAATTGCTCTTAAATTACCAAACGCTAGCATGTATTGTTAAGTGCTGGCCAAAGGGAAAACAACTCGTGAGCACTGATATGGCAGCTGCCGAAACAGAGCCTCGATAACTATAAACAAACCTATACATTGTTCGAATTGGTTTGTTTGTCGTATTTGGTGCGCCATCATAGGTAACATATTCGTTATTCTGTTTGCAGTGGCGATCGTTTATGAGTTTTGGAACAAAACAAATGCAAAACAGGATATAAGCAAAAATTAAACTAAAGGGGCTCCAGACGTGAATTTTATCGTAACAAATGATCAAACCAATAGCTTCTTACCGTGATCAAAATATATTTGACTTTTCAAAAGAGTAGGCACACTCCCTTTAACCTGCGCACCGACGGGGGGTCGGATATCTACCCCCACAGGTTTTTCAGGACTAGCGGGAAGACGTCGGCGCGTAGCGCCGCAATTTTTGCATAGCTGATTGGACATCAATTACCCACACTTTCCTTTTTTACTTCCTAAATTTCAAAGTCACGTTATCAGGTCACACTAAATGAACTTACCTCAAGTCACGATCTGGTAAGTTTGACAATTTGCCGAAGCCACGATGGTGAACAAAACAGTTTGAACCTCACAGTGTGTAGTAAGGCCTCGGGTATCTAAAGTTCGTATGTCTCGTTTTTTTATATCGGTAATCTGAGGTCATGTCAATTTTGTGATCTCCCATTATAAGTCTATGGGAGAGAATTTAAATGCGCACCAATTGAACAAAACCTGGCTAAATGTGGTCAGTTTGTATTCCTATCTCTATTGTGAAGCAAAGCAGAAGAATACATGGTGTATTTTTCTTCCGTGACCTCTTTAAGGTCAAATATAATGTGTCCTCAGGTCATTTTTTTGTATAATAACTCATATTATACGTGAGGTAGAGTGATGTGGTTTTAACCATTCTGTTTATCTTGTCGACCTCCTTCTATTTACATAAATTTTGACTTGATCTTGACATTAACTCAGGTCAGGTAATTTTTTTTTGTTTGACCTAGCTAGATCATACGATTTATGATTTGATGCGCCGTGATGTGAAAAAACACGATTGTGGCAAATCACTGTACTACCTTTGACATTAAAAAAGTTATTAGCAAAACACTTTTTCAGTAAAATAAAACATTTTGACCTTCGCTTATCTCCGTAGCCTTAACCCGCGCGTTACTGGGGTAAATCTCATAACGCGAGTTACTGGGGGGGGGACTATTTATAGCCCCCTATCTGATCTCCGAAACTACTGGACCGATCTTAAAAAAAAATCGAACGGCTTTCGATAGCTCTATCAAATGTGTCGAAGGAAACCTTATATTGTTATCCTGAGGGTCACCGATGACGTCACAGGTCACGTCAAATACAAAATGTTTAACCGTGCCATCAAAGTCCGGTGGTCGGCATTGTCGCTCAAAAATTCAATTTTTAACGCATAATAAGTTGGTAAATCGGTATGAATCGTGTATATGATACTTCTTATTACCATTATAAGCTAATTTTGACCTTGGGTCAGGTCTAGGTCATCCGAGGTCACGAGGTCAAACTGAAGATTACGGTCATTTGGAGTTGTAACACATGTTTATGGGTTCGTTTATCGATAAGAACGCGAAAAATGACCTAAGAACATGTTTTTTTTACATATAAGTTGAAGAAAAAGCAAAAACCGAAATGCACTTTTTTGCTTATTGTTATACAGTAAAGGTGGTCTAATTTTGTCTTTGAAAGGCTGTCACTCAGTTCATTTTTTTAAAAATATGGATTTTAAAACTTTCCACAACACATTTGACTGGGACTCAAACTCGAATTACATTAATTCCTTGTAAAAAAAATCGTGAAAATTTGCAAACAAAAATGGTCTTTTTGGATTCTCAAAAATTTTTGAATTTCATGTTTTTTTTATTCTAACAAATCAGAGATTAGCAGTCTGATAGCACAATTTATACCTTTTGTTAAGTGTTTTGACGATTTAGTTTATCTTTTAAACTGTAACCTTTGACAGCGTTTTCCTGCAAACCCTATTTTCAACAAAAAAACCGCAGAACATTGACGTCACTCTGACTCATCTTCCGCGTTGACATTATTCATGCCTCGTCGTTTTTCCATATCAGGCAACATGTGTAAAATATGATCTGGGCGACAAGGACTGAAAGTTTAGTCACGAAAACCTACTTGAGTTAGTATATATTTCAGAATAACCGGAGGGGGCTATAAATAGCCCCCCCCCCCAGTAAACTTTGCGGGGTTAGAGAGAATGTTTTCGACATTTCTGAAAGTTGTCGCAGAGTTACGCTGCCTGTGGTGCAAAATATAAAATGAAGTGTCTTCCGAACACGATTATGAGGATTTGTTTCTCGCATACGGTGCTTTAATTTCATTAATAAGTTAAGTTTTAATTATTTTGAATGATGGCGTCACATCTAGGAATTTCGGTAAGTAGAGAAACCTTTCACGCTGCCAAATCATGTGGCACAAACTTTTTTATACAATATTGCGTCATCCAAATACAAACAATTTGTGTTTATCATAGCGTTTTCGAAAATCGTTTGAAATAATGTAACGGTGTGGCCTTTCATTGAAGCTTCATTACAGGGGGTTGGTAAAGTGTTCTGTCCCTGTATGGACAAGGTCGGGAAAATGGTTCATTTCTTGATATGGTACCCGGGGGGAAAAATGACAGTAAAAAATTATCTATGTTATTTCCGTGTGAAACTAAGTGATGTAATCCTTAGAAACACTGTTCGTCAAATCAACATTAGATGTATCTCTTTCATCACGCATCATAATCACGTCAGTCGTATGTATGATCACCTACATTTTTTTAACTAGCAGTGCGTTTCAGCCTCTTGATTTCCAATGATTAGTTTCACCCATATTTCACGACGAAAAAAAATGTTAGGGTATTACAGTTATCTAGTTAGTTAAGTAGGCTTTTGTCCCCGGACCCGGAACCGACCCAGCTCTTGTGTATTTTTATCATAGTTTACTGACAGGTCAGAGGATCTTTAGTGTTTTTACAGCGGACCTTTTGATAGAATTATACACTTTAAATAGTTAGAAAATTTCTGGCATTCAGTAAACTTTTCCAGCGGTATTTGGCAATTGCGTCATTTATGGCGCATATGATAGTTAATTGTTTGTATACAAAAAAGTGAAATAAATTAATCCCATCGCCGAAACGGACTCACCTTTATCACCAAAAATGATCTTACAATCACCGAAATGTAGCAACATATTGAGGATTATGAACGATAGAATGTTTTATAAATATTTTAAATGGCTCCAAGGCTAAGGTAAGGTTAGGTGTGTTTGGGTGAGTTTAATTTAGGTGTGTGGTTAAGGTGTGTAATTTAGGTTTTTAGGTAAATTGCCTTATGCAATGTGAATTGGGTTATACAAAATGATGCCATCACCGGCTGGTGTGATGCTACACCTATATTGCTACTACCAGTGTCGTTATCCTTCAACAGGTGGCGCTGGCGACAGGTGCCGATCCGAATGCTATATTTATATATAGGCTCAGCTGGGGATACATACAAAAATTACCCCAGCTGGGCCGGGGTCATTTTTGTATGTGCCACGCCTAGTCGGGGCCAACCAAAGCAATTTTACCACCCCTGGCTTCATAAACCACACGTCGATTCTTTGGCATCGTTTTATAATTACATTATATTGTATAGACAGTTACAAAGCGGAGCATACAGAACCATCGGTAATCTTTGACTAAGGTACATACCTATCGCCCTTCGATCGGTGCACCGTGTTTTTAGGTAGTGTATTAAGCCCCGGGTGGTGCTGCTTATTTGATGACGTCACTGGTACATTACAAAATATTCGTTTGCAATTATTCGTCCACAAATATCGTCTGGAACCTTATGGATTAATCCTAATCGAACCTTACCTAAGCTTTATTATATATCGCTGCTGATGGAAATTCAAAACAATTCCTGGGTGGAGATTGTCTCAACTAAACTTTGTCATAAGACACCAATGACGTCATCAAATCGGTGATCACCTATTCAGCCAGTACCCAGCATTTGATAAACGAAACACGTAAGAATATCCATGGATTGCCTTAAAAACAAGTCGACTCTCATTAACATCAACATTTAATAAAGAGAGACGACGACATCGGCTAAGTACCTATATTAAAATACACTAAGGGTTCTTTCGTTGCAAATGTCAAAACCAAAACTAATTAATGGTGTGTCAAACGCGTCGTAGCGACCGGGCGCCGGCCGCCCTGGCGGGACCGCCGCCATAGGGAATTCGACCGTTTGAGTCAGTTTCCAAGTTGATTTACAACAACTATGTGACTTATCAAATATGTTCTCTGGATCAGAGAGAAAAACAATTTGAATCAACCGTGCTTGCTTTTTACGGTCTATCTTTGAGCTGGTGCCGCGTTCTTGTGTTATGTCCGACATGTTCCTCCTAGTTTTTACGTATTAAAATCCGCTGAAAAACTGGGTCAATGAGTTGGGAAATAAGGCCGCATATTTCATTCGATACATCAAAAGTTATTTGAGTATCAAATATTTTCTGTGGCTCCACAAAGCTGATACCCGAGCAACATATTTAATCTAAGCCCCGTTGCATTTCCGTTCAAAAACTGTGCCCGCGTTTTAACGTTTAATGCCAAATCCGTGGCAAAACAATGTGAAACGAGCCGTATGATGCCCTACTTGACGGAGCATTAATTGGCGACTCATTTTAAGTCAATCAAATGTTGTCAAATTCTCATGTTTATTTGTCAGATATACTTTGGGAAGCTTACATACACTCATACATATATTATGATCTAGTTGAAGTTTACTCAAGTAGGAAACTATATCTGGTAGTAAAGTGCTATCTATTGGTCAGTAGATGTACTAACTCCCATTTGATAAGACCGCATTTGACACGCCATGTTATTAGACCTCTGTGGTAGTTTTAACTTACAGTACTTCATTGTAATGCAAATCCAACAACATGGCTATCTCAACTCAAATATAATGCTAATGTGAAACATGTCCTTTTACAATTGACCCTATCTCAAATCTGAGAAAATGTTCTCAAAAGAGTGTTTAAATGGCATTGCAGTGCTTTTTCGGATTGTCCCTATCTATGTTAGTTACTGAGCTAGCCTGGATTATGTGAAGCAATGCTCAATTTACTCGAAATATGGAAGAACTTGACCTGTTTTGACCTCTGGTGACCTCAATATTGTCCTGATCAAAACAATATGCATGGCTTTTCTCTAGTACTCGTCACGGCCTACCTCACGGCGTTTTTCGCTTCTCGCTAAGTTGCGTAGTTTTCGAGATCTCTGGGGGCTGGTTATCCCCCCCGTCGGTTCGAAATTTGCTCAGACCCCCGTCAGTGCGCGGGTTGAATGCCTTGCAGTTATTATGATTATTATGCACCGTGTCAGGGGGTAACGACAAAGGCCCCTAAGGTTTGTAGACAAAAACAGGGGTGGTTCTTCCAAATAGGCAAGGTAGGCAATGTCTATCCAGATCGGAATCCTTCTCCTGGCACCAATATTTATCTCCCATTCTTTTAATTTTGTATTTGGTTCTCTGCAGTCGGAATAGGCCTATTTTGGAACAAATTTCCAAAATTTCTATATTTTTGTCATTCTCGAAACGATAAATTAAGCTCAAATGTAAGAAAAAACTTGCCTTACACTGTAAAAAATAGCACCGTAGAGCTGCTAATTAATTTCGCCGAAAAATAGTTCCCCTATGCTGCTTATAAAAGCAACTTGTCTATGCTTAAACTAGCACCATGGTGCTAATTCAACCTGTTTCGCAAAGGGTACTGAATTCCCCGTTTTTCAGCACCCCTAAGCTACTTACTGAAGCAGCATAGGGGTGCTTGTAAAAGCAGCTTATATATGCTTAAGCTAGCACCATGGTGCTAATTACACCTGTTTCGCAAAGTGTACTGAATTCGCCGTTTTTCAGTACCCCTATGCTGCTTACTGAAGTACCATGGTGCTAAATCCACCCTTTTCGCAAACGGTGCTGAATTCGCCGTTTTTCAGCACCCCTATGCTGCTTACTGAAGCCACATGGTGCTCAATCGACCCATTCCGCAAAGAGTACCTATTTCGCCGTTTTCAGCACAGCTATGCTACTTTCACAAAAGTATATGCAAATATAAACAAATATAAAAACATCCGTGACACTAAATTACACGAATTTCAAAACAGTCGTCCCGCAACTGATTTCGAATGCTTGCACCAGGTCGATGTCATGTTGGCAGTGCGTTCGTTGGGCATTTTGCGTGTTTTAGTAAAATAGCGTTACAATGCAATATAATTATATTATAAAATCACAATATTTTACAACAAAACAGAAGTAGGCAGAAAGCTGAGCCATACAAAGTGTACCTTTAAAATCGTTCGACAGGCCTTGATTTCCACGTACCACGAATTCCCTGCTTCCTGGCGGGCAGTCGTATCAGGTCTTTTCTCGTCGTTCCGGTAGATGTCCGCCAAACCGAAGTTCGTGCTTTTTCTTACTGAATTGTTGACACAGCACATTTGCAATGTCTTCATACAATGTATTACATATTTATGATATGATGCAATCACTCACCATGAACCAGTGCACCTTTCACAAAACACTTCGTCACCAGCGAACGCAACCCGACCACAACCACGCGGCTACTGGGAAAACAAAATGCTGACATAAACCATGCAGTGCCTCACGTGCATGCGCGGCAGCTGCCAATGGGGAGTCTCTGTCAGAGCAATATACTACACAAAGTACACGAGATGCTATAGCATGGCTAGCGTAAAAAGATAAATGCAACTTATTTTCGTGCGTATTTTCTAAGCAAGTATCTTTATGATGCTTTCAAAAGTAGTCATATTCTTAGCTTAGCAACGTCACAAGTTTGATGCTTTGCTTAGCACTATCTCAGATTGACTGTGCTACAGAAAGTGTTAAGTAAGCACCAATATTACTTTCAAAACACCTGCAAGGGCTGCTAATCTTATAACGTTACCTGTACGGTAGATGTTCTTGCAAACCGGGGGTTTCGTTGACTTCTTACTGATTGATGATCACAGGCACATTAACAATGTCTCATAAATTATATTAAAATAGTTATGATATGATGCATCATTCCACCATGCCACCAGTGCACCTTTCACCAAACACTTCGTCACCAGCGAACGCAACCGACCACAAACCACACGGGCTACTGGCAAAAATTGGCTGACAAAAACTTTGCAGTGTCTCACGCGCTGCGCGGCCCACGGCCAATGAGGGTCTCTGTCAGAGCATATGCTACACAGGTAACGAGATGCTATAGCATGCTTAGCCGTAAGAAAGGAGATAAATGTAACTTGTTCGTGCGTTATTACCATGCAGTATCTTTATGATGCTTTCAAAAATAGTAATGTGCTTAGCTTAGCAATGCCACAAGTTGGATGTTTTGCTAAGCACTATCTCAGATTGACTGTGCTACAGAAAGTGTTAAGTAAGCACCAATTTTACTTTCAAAACACCCGTAAGGCTGCTAATTTATAACGTTATCATCACCATTAGCAGTATTGGTGCTTTTTCAGCACCGTATAGCTAGGCCCATTGCTTGGGCAAGTATTTTAACCTAGCACCAAGTATTTCAAGGAAGACGCACTGGGCTGCTAATCGGCTAACATTAGCACCTAAAAAGCATGCATGTTACTAATTATTTTTTTACAGTGTAACTAGCCAATTAGGTTTGGAATTTAAATTATTAGGTTTGGAGTTATACTATTAGGTTTGAAAGCCAGCCTACCTCGTCCTTCTAGATTCTGGACAAGCTAGTGTATAAATATATGGGGTGGATAGTTAATGTAAACAGTGGTGTAACAGGGGTGGTAAAAACGCGTTAGGTGGCGCCAGCCGAATCTAGCATGGATAAATTGGCCCCAAGTGACAATCATCGGCGCAAACTCACTGGTGAATCAAAAACGAATCAAAAGTTGGTTTAGAGCTGATAAACCCGCGGACCAATGGGCTTCGGGATTTCCACGCCCTACTGGAGGTTGTTTTCACGCCCGCTTCTATCTCGGCTCCTATGGGACATATACCAAAATTAAAACACTGATCGATAGGTCGTCAGAAATCATTTAGAAACTATTTCGTATTTGTTTTGCTCAGATCAAAATTTAGGTTACATGAGGTCATCAAAGATACAATTTTCCAGTTTGAGGACCTCGCTCCAGAAAACCCCATATATCTCGAAAACTATGCTGATTAGGAGCAAATAAAAAATTTGAAGCTAGTTTAAATTGTAAACAACAATGGTCCTCATATGAGATCAGTCAATAAATTAGGATATAGAGGTCATAAAAGCAAAAATACTGTTATTTTGCCCAAATGATTTTCGCAAATAACTGTTTTACCTAACACAGAAAGCACAATAATGTATGAACCATCGTGTTTGTCGTGTCAAGGCGCTTTTAACCCTAATCCCTGCAGGCGGCTGAAATTTCGTTAACCCGCGCCCCACTGGGCCTCTGCATTTCCTTCGCCCGACAGGGGGGGGGTGTTTGAACACCCCCCTCTAACTCGGCTCCTATGGCACGTAGACCAAAACAAACAAAAATCGCTGTTCGAACCGTTATCACAAATCATTTCGAAACTAACTCAGACTTTTTTTTCGCTCACGTCAAAACTCAGGTCACCAGAGGTCATCGAAGGTCAAATTTTCCAGTTTTAGGACTTTGCTCCAGAAACCCCCAAGTATGTCGGAAATTATGCTATCTAGAAACAAACTTTTAAAGAGACAGTCAACTGCCATTTAGATTTTCCATCGCATCTATGTCCTCAAAATTGACCTCAGGTCAATAGTTTAGACTTTAGAGGTTTTTTAAGTAAAAAATGTTGATTATTGGCAAAATATACTTTCGGAAATAACTTCTTACCTAATAAAGATAACGCAATACTGTATACGCCATCGTTTTTGTCTTGTCATGGCGCTTTGCAATATATCAAATGTGATCATGTTAGGTCAACTTAAAAATATGACCTCAGATAAAGGTCAAGTGGTCACCCAAGTAGGTAATGTTGCATATCAGGAGATGTGTCTTGACGAGACAAACACATTGATGAAAGTTACACTTCTATATCTTCATTATGTTTATAGTTATTGACGAAAAGGTGTGCGTGACCTCGGATGACCCTTATATGACCCCGTAAGGGTCCCTGAGCAAAACCTGCATTTGTATCATACACAATATACTATTATAACATTGTCCAGAAGGATCTGGACTGATATCGTCGAACAAGAAAGCATTTGAAGTTTTTCCATTGACTTATAATGGGAGGTCACAAAATTGACCCGACGTCAGGTCACCGATATCAACAATCCGAGATACACATTTTGTAGATACTGATGACTTGATGTAATCCTATGAGTTTGATATCGATCCAATAGAAATTGTAGTAATGGCACGACCGCAAACTCATTTGTATGTGAGGTCACTTGACCTGACCTGGTGACCTGACCTAACCCGATATGAAACTTATTTCTTTTTTGTAAAATGTGCGAAAAGAATCAATGATTAGTTATGCCAAATTTGGTGGCGCTACGCGCCGCCGTTTTTCGTTATCTTGAAAAATCAGGAGGGGTGATGAAACCCCCCCCAGTTTGGGGCGCGGGTTAACCTGTGGGGAATCAGATTCTGCCCCAGTGAGATCTCGAGAACCGCTTTGATGGTTTTGTGGGATGAACATCATTTGATTTGTTGTGACAAATATTTCCTTTAAGACCCCGACATTTATTTTTTGATAAGAAAGGGAGCCAGTGGCAGCATTTTTGTTTTACCATGTGATTTGAACGATTATCATGCACCAAACGCTTTCGTGCTTCCGATGTCATGCCATTAAATATGTGAAAGGGAAAATCACTAAAAGGAAAATCACAGGCGTACTCAGGGATGAGAAATGGTGGGATTTTCTGATAAACAAATATGTGCTGTTTGTTGATGTTTGGGACGACAGGAACGTCACATGGGTTTTGTTACTTTAATTTGTTAAATGTTATATATTGCGTATAGGCAGATGATATATATAGTATATATATATATATATATATATATATATATATATTTGTATTAATATATATATATATTATATATATATATAATATATTATAGTATAGCGTATAGCAGTAAACAACGTGGGGGGCACCATTGTGTGAAACGGTTTTTATAATCTTTATAACTTGAAGTCAGACCTAGTTTGACGGAGGAAGTCGCCTCCCATTGTATGTACCTGAGTGTGCCTCTGAACCCAAAAATGTATAATCCAAGTATGCATGATGTATATAGCGCTGGTATAGTTTTGTACGCTTTTATTCCACCACAAACTACGTGTAAGGTAACCCATATGTATGCGCCGCAATACCGCATTCTTAATTATTTCCCAAAACATGGGCCAGGAGCCTGCCGGTCTGATGTTTTCAAAATTGAAAAGCAACACGAGTCATTTAATTCAGAAAGTCTGAAAGTCTCAAGGACGATAAACATAACGGTCAGAAGCGCGTGCAGAAAACTGCCGGGAACCGGCAGGTGCATCCGGATAGGTGCATCCAGGGCAGCTGGTAAAAAAATATAGGGCTGTCGGCGGTCCCCATGTTATTGAAAAGGAGGGGGCGCCGCCCCGGGTGGCGGCCCCACTGAAATCGCCGACCTAAATTACGTTAACCTGCGGGGAAGGCAGATTCTGCCCCACAGAGAACTCGAGAGCCGCTCTGCCGATTTTTGTGTGACTAACAATATTCGAATCGTTGTGACAAAATCTGTCTTTTTGGACCCTTATATTTATTTTTTTGTTAAAAAATAGGGGCCAGGGACAACTTTTTTTAAAGGTCATTGCAGCCTTGTGGTTTGACCAATTTTCATTTACGATTTTTGTTTTCGAGCTTCCAATGTTATGTCTGCTATTATATTAAAGGCTTAATCATAAAAAAGTCATAGGCGTACTAAGGGATGACAAAAAAGGGGATTTTCTGATAACAAAGTCCTATTCGTGAATGTTTGGGTCGATATAAACGTCGCTTGTGGGCAATGTTGCTGTAACTGGTTAAATGTAATATATTGCGCATAGACAGACCTAGGTAAACAGCGTGGGGGTACCATGTGCAGAACGCCTTTTATAATCTTACTAATTTGAAGTTGGACCTAATTTGACGGTGCCATAAGTGTTAGCAGTGGAGACTTGTTTGGGAGCCATAAGTCGGTTCCAAATAAAGACATTGCTTTAGCATTTGGTTTGGGCATTGTTCATACATAATTCCCTCATACCTGATGAGTGTACATTGATTAATATCTTCCCAAAAATTGTCTTCGCTTTACACAAAAAGTATTAGAAATAAGTGTTGGGGATATTTAGGGATAAAAAAACAAACAAAAAATGAAAAATCCGAGGTAGCAATTTCGAAACAAATTTCATGTAGGTGTTTTATTGCTTTGCATTTGCAATTTATTCATTTTTTGTTTACGACGTACCAAACATGTATTGTTTTTCCATCACAAATTGGATGACTTGACGTTCTTAAAACGGCATTATCTCCCGAAACACAAAAACAATTTAATCACGTCGAAATAATATTGCAGAAACTGATGTAATTCTAAGGCCGATATCGAGCAGCCAGCCTTCTGTTGCTCAGGCCTCCTCTGTTGTCCAGCTCGTTCTGTTGTCCAGCTCGGCGTTACCACGGCTCAAGGCCGTTCCTCTCTTTCTCTTCACAGTACCGCTCTCTGTCGTCGGGCGGCCAGGCCGCGTTTTTTTTTCATCGGGGTCAGCATTCCGCCATTTCCCGGAGACTATGGTGCCGGGGAAGGGGGAGGGGCCTGGGGTTGACACCCCCTGGGGATTCCCTCCTCTCGGAGCC